>JAKTXJ010000032.1:0-170546 GCA_030582495.1 Suhomyces terraborum | reverse complement strand
CCCAATACCCACCACTTACCACCGCCAATGGACGACGAAGCACATCCAGTCAAAGTATACGTGTACGACCTCTCCCACGGGCTCGCAGCCATCTACTCTCCTATGGTGCTAGGAACCGCCATTGAAGCAGTGTACCACACTTCGGTGGTAGTTCACAACACAGAGCACTATCTCAGCCAGGGGATCCAGAAAACGGCACCAGGAACCACCAAGTTCGGGCTTCCCGTCGAGGTGATTGACATGGGAGAAACCTACGTGGACTCCGAGCTTCTAGCAGACTTTTTGCTGGAGCTTCATACCCGCGAAGACGGTAAATACCTTGCCGCCAGCTATGATCTCTTCGATAACAACTGCAACCACTTCACCAATACCGTCATTGAGTTCTTGGTGGGTAAACAGCTCGACAAGAAGATCTCCGGCCTCACAGAAACCGTGTTGAGGTCTCCAAACGGCCCACTTTTGCGGCAAATGTTAGGCAATGGCGGGTCGTTTGTGTAGCGAGGAACCAGTATGGAATCAGTGTGAGCTTCAGGGTTTATCCTCCGCTTACGTAATTTTTACAGCCAAATGCCTGGATGCAAATGTGGTTGGAGGGGAGTTCCATCATCAACTATATAACTACAGTCTCAGTCCCCTATATCGATTAATGAACGAAACTTCTTCTTTTGAGTCCGCCAGCCAAACCGCCACCAGCACCTCGTACTCCCAGGATACGGCCACAACCAACCCGCTGACCAGGTTCTGGTCTACCCCAGCAGGCTATGGCGGCAATCCACAAGCTCCACGAGCTCCAGAATTCTTAACGGCTCCTCAGGAGTTCATGCAGTTGCCCTCCAGCTCGGTAGCATTCGGAAGGGACGCTTTCTGCTATAACAAAGCCGCTAAGTCGGGCTCACAAGTGTCGGGCTGTATAGGAGCAGATCCATCACCAAGTGCGACTGTACCCAAAAGCCATTTGAACATCAATGCCCCAAGCTACATCCCCCACTATGCTCAAGAGCCCACGGCAGCGGTTGGGGCGGGGTCTATTGACAGGTATGGCAAATGTGTGCAGTGCCAGGAATTGGCACTGGAGATGATTATTAAGAATCAGATCATCAAGAATTTGACGGACCAGCTCACGGCGGTAGACCTGTCGCGCTCGAAGCAGTTACGGGAAGTTCAGACTTCTCTGGTTGCTCCCGTGCCCATTAGCTCTTTGAATACGTCCATATCAATCCCACAAAATCACTATCAGCTATTCCAGGATTTGTCGCAAACTCTTCAGGAAAAAACCCTGGACTTGCAAGAGACGCAACTGCGCCTAAATGCCTTGATGGTGGGTGTTTCCATGAAAACTGCAGGCGTCCCGTTTACATCAAACGGGCACTACGATGAACAAGATATTGCTCACAAAATCACCGCAAAACTTCAACTTTTGAAGTCAGAAAATGACAGCCTCCTGTCGATGCTAAGCTACGGTGGTAGAAGTAGCATGATAATTGAATTAGGTTTGCTTCGGAAGGAGAACACCATGTTGAAGGATCAACTAGGCCAGAACGATTTATGATGCCAAGACAGCCGTTTCCACGACACTGTCGGGTCGGAGTGTATTCTGCCAGATGGTTTGTAACCCTATTAGGGGCAGTACAGGGATATCAGGTTTCCGTTGGTCACGCAACCAAATCATTCCATAACTGAGCCATACCGACGTGGCACTTTCTACAATGAAGTGGCAGCTTGTTCACCAGCAATCTCATCTCAGATCTCCTATGCCGACGGGCTCTTGTCTTCAGAGCTACTGAAAAGGGTTGATTTATTATATCGAATGGGGTGTTTCGGGATTCACGGACGTCACCTGAAATGTATCAGGAGTGCGCGGGTATTGTGCCTCAAATGGTGTCGCAATCCTGATCTAAAACTTAGGCGGGATGACAGGGGTTACATTGAGAAAACAGAACATCTATTTAATTCACAATATATGCTACATATCGAACTGAGAAGCGTCGCGAAGAAATAGTTTGCTAAAGTACTTGAATTATAAGAGTTGATGTATTAACATATACATTCTGAGATCGTCGTATTCGCTCCCCCTCAATGATTCATTAACCGAGATGAGTTCACAGTTCATATTTAATAAGGAAGCAATATTACCTGCTACCGACCCAAAGTCCCCATTCTATGTTAATCTACCAAGTTATGATGCTAAGCCTATCGATAACTTGGTCAGTTACTTCAAGTACTGGAAGTACTTTATCAAATCATTGATATATTACTTCAAGGAGATAGAATTGGTCAAAGAATTCGAAGCTAATCTCAGTTATCAATTGTTGAGTTCAGTTCAATTTCCTGGTTTCAAAGATCTCCCTTTCAAGATTATGGATGAAAGCTTTATCAAAAAAGAGTCTCCTTCAGCTTCCAAGGCGTCGACTCCCACGAAGGAACATAATAGGAACCTATCGACCAGTTCTTCGAGTGCACTGCAATCCAATACCTCATTGGCAACAAACGGAGCTCTGGTCTCCACGGACGCCAAAAGACCAGGCTTGTTCAAGACAAAGTCTAATAATTCGACTTTCCTCAAAAACATTAATCCAATCCCTATTCACAATAAAACCTTTTCCATTGCCGGTCCAATAGGGAGTACCATAGGTAATACCATCGGAAATACCATTGGTGGTGCAGTTAGCAAAACTCAATCACACAGTGGTCCAATCAATCATACTGCCCATAGTCATCATAATGATGTTAAACTTCCACCATCATTTTTCCCTGATGATTCTCTCTTCAAAAATCTTGCGCCCCTTTTACTCCACCAACACCTGATTTCTTACCACAACACCGCAAAAGCTTGCAAAGACTTGAATCATAAATTGATCCCAAGGTTAGAAGTTTTGTTGAAGAATTTATCGTACAAAATCAAAGAAATTAAAACCTCTTTGAAAAATGAATCTTTTTCCAATATCGAATTGCTCAAAGAAATAAGTGCTACAGGTGCGGCATTGAGTTCATATATGAGCTCTGTTGAACGTTATAGTGCTAAGGTTCCATTGTTAAAGAAAAAACTTCTTGCTCCAGAAGATAGAAGTTTCGATGATAATAATGATGACGATGATGATGGTGTATTGGATGATCCATTCTTGCTCAAATTACAAGTCGATTATCAACTTAAACATCAACTTATACTCGAAAACTACATGTTTGCGGCATACATCAATCTTCAAAACATCGCAAGGGATTTATTCACCTATGTTCAAAAGGAATTGCATGTCGTTATTGACAAGTTTGGAAAGTTGCTGTTGAACCCAGATGTATACACATATTTCAAAGAAAAGATCTCAAGTTCTCCAAAGGAAGATTGGGAATTTTTCATTTCGATGAATCCAAACTTTTTGAATATCTATAAGGATACTGAAGCTCAAGTGAAAAGAGAAACAAGATCTTTCAAGACTATTCAGATTCCTTACTCAGACTCTATTCACAACAAATGTATTAGATTCGGAATCTTATACAAGAAGTCAAAACTCTTGAAAAATTATCATAAGCATTATTACGTGTTGACATGTAATTACTTACATCAGTTCAAGATTGAAGAAGATCATGGCCCTTCAGATTTGAAATCGAAAGATCTGAAGACTACACCGCCAAAGAAAAAGAAAGAATCAAAGCACAAGATCGGTGGTTTTATTGGGCATGAGGATGTTCCCGTAAAGTCTTATAATCTTAACGATCTTTCAGTCAAGATGAAGGATGAGAAAGGATTCAAGTTTCAACTTGTCAAAGACTCCAATCCATCTAAAAAACACACATTCAAGTGTTTGAGTCTAACCGAATTCACCAATTGGTATGGAGATATGGAACAAATGTGTAAATTTGGATCAGGCCATAAGCAAAGATTTCAATTGGTCCAATCGAAGATTGAACTCAGTGAAGCAAAGAAGATTGCAGAACAATCTGCTCATGGAGCAGATAATCAAGATAAGCCTAAGTTCAAGAAGAATTTCAATATGCATCTAGACTTGAACAACAAAAATGACGACAGTTTAGCTGCCATTTTCACTCCAACCATCAAAACTCCTCTCAATAGATCTCCTACTGATGGGAATCCATTCGATGAAACATTCTTTTCAGCTATGCCAAAGGATCAGCCAACTGGAGGACTGACAGTTTTGTCATCGCCTAACTCAACTCCACCTACTCAGAACACCGCAAGTGGGGTCCCAGGTGCATATGCTGAAGAGCACGAGTCTTATTTGAAGATGCAAGAAGAAATCTTGAAACAACAGCAAGAAATTTTGAAACTCAAGATTAGTCAAGCGGCATCCGAACAACGTAGAACCGAAAGTCCCTCGGATGGAAATTCAGACAGCCCATCAGTCGACAATCTCTTGTCATCATACAAGGGCCATCACGGTAAGAGTTCATCCTTGTCATTGTCAAGGGCTGGGTCCAATGACTCACTCTCGTCATTTATGGTTGGGCCTACTGGACAGGGCAGTGTTAAACAGCTTCTTAATGCTAATAGGGATATGCTCAGTGGACAAAGGGACCCAGTTTTCTTCGAGATCAATAATGGAAACCACTCGAAGCTGGATTCCCTCTCTTCCGATGTGATTGATTCAACCACGCAGTCTCCGTTACCGAAGGTTGTTATCTCAAATGATTAATATTTAATTCTTAGATTTAGACGTACGGACAGTACGAATTATAAATTAAAACACAAGAAATATACAGTTGAAGATCGTTTCATTACATGGTTGTTACCAAGCTTTCGAGTGTGTTCCTGAAGTATAAAGTAAACATGTTATATACTACTTGAGCATTCCGCCGATGTTATGAATATTGTAGAAGTATCCCATGCCAATTGAACTGGGAAAGATAGAAACGAAATCGACACACACAACTATACGGAATTTGCTCCTACTTCTCGTACTTGACGGTAAACGATATATGAATCTACGAACTTATCAACGAAGATCAAACATCGACACTTCACTGATATAATGAAATCCATCTTGCCATGATTTTCACATCATACTGCACTCAAGTCAAGAGAGTTGCACTACAGGAGTCATAGGTCGAATTTAGGAGCAAACAGTCGAAATCAGTATTTGCATCATATTTACTTTTCGAGGAAGAATCTATTTTTACTTTAACCTTTAAACTATTGACTACTTCTCGCTTCTGCGGCAACTCCGTGACAGTTTCAAGCAATTTTTGGTGGAGGAGACCACGTCTGAGAAGGGGAATACGGTTTTGAATTCCATTGGTCTCTATTGGTGTTAATGTTCCGATGGAGAACACCTGGGCACACACATTGAGGGCCCTTTTGAAATGTGCTCATATTCAGGAAGAACACCTCACGAGGCACCTCACGAGGCACCTCTCGTTAGGCACTCCTCGTCAACTGCTTAGCGAGGCCCAATACTTCCCCACAGCAGCCTTGGAGCTCCACTGTTAGAATCCACTAGTATACTCCACCGTTTTAACCACTACGAGACCCACCGCGACCCTACCGCGACTCACGATAACACCCGACCGCGAAGTTCTGCTACCACGAGCCCTTCCACCCCAGCCAAGGAAGCTGACACCCCACAATAGGACCCTATCGCAAGTCTTTCAGCGCACTCCCCAACAACACCCTCACATCTCTGCTGGTTCTCCCCTACAGACTACAATTACCGCACCACACCAACATACTTTCGCTCCAAACACTCTTCCTCAACGAATTCAATTTCTAAACCTCCCGTGTCATTCGTTCCACCCGTTTCATCAGCCTCGCCTAACATTTCTCGCGCACATGGCAATATTGGTATGGGCCCAAAATTTATTTGGCCGCAACCCAATGGTGGTCGTGGTAGTGACGGTAGCAAATTCTCATGCTACCGTCATTCCCCAAATCTCCGATTGCGTAGCCTCACTCTCATTGAAAAAACAGTAGCATCTCCTCCAGGAATCATCTCCCTACACACTTCGTTCCTTCTCCAGTTCCTGCCAGAACCAGAACATCTTCAAATGTCCACCTCAGGTTACAAGAAACACGAGTCCGCCATAATGTCGGACTCGGAATTGGACGACAGCACCCACGACGCTCCCAATAACAGACCCATCCGCCGTTCTTCGTCTTTGTTCTCGTTGTCTTCGAAGGAACTCCTCCCCAAACCAGAACCAAAAGAGTACGTGGCGTTCATCGAGGACAATCGCCACTTCAGCTTGATCAGAAACCTCCACATGGCCGATTTCATCACGCTCTTGAACGGGTTCTCGGGGTTCTACTCCATCATCTCGTGTTTGCGTTTCACATTGACCGGTAAGACCCACTACGTGCAAAGAGCCCACTTCTTCATCTGTTTGGGGTTGTTCTTCGACTTCTTCGATGGTAGGGTGGCAAGATTGAGAAACAAGTCGTCATTGATGGGCCAGGAACTCGACTCTTTGGCTGACTTAATTTCATTTGGTGTGAGTCCTGCCACCATTGCATTTGCCATTGGGTTCCAAACAACTGTGGATGTGTTGATCTTGACATTCTGGGTGTTGTGTGGTTTGACTAGATTGGCTAGATTCAATATCTCCGCAAATAACATCCCTAAGGACAAGTCTGGTAAGTCTCAATACTTCGAGGGTTTACCAATTCCTAGTAACTTATTCTGGGTTGGATTCATGGCATTCTTGGTGTTCAAGGTTCGTATCTTGGATGATTTGCCTGGAGGATTTTTCTTCAAGGACACTCCATTCGAATTCCACACCATTGCCATCGGGTTCTTCCTTCAAGGATGTGCAGAAATTTCCAAGAGCTTGAGAATTCCAAAACCATGAAGTAAATGTGGTAATGCCATTTTAATAATATCATTGATGAAACGATCTTAAATAAATCGATCACGACGACTTATTCCGAACCCAATGGTTCATAATTACTTCACGAACATGCAATAAAATTTGCATATACTACGATTCTGGTAGTTATCATCGCTTAATTAAATTTAAAATGACTCACGACTTCATTTGGTAGTCAATTGACAATTGTAGAATAACAAGTGGGAGTACATCGTAGTAAATTTTGGCATTATTGCTTCTTCACCAATAGTGTAGTTTATTATGTTTTTCTATACGATATCTCGTGTGGTATCAAGTACGTTATACCTTTCTCATCATGTAGCTGATCTATATTAATCTTCGATGAGTTTCTTCTGTTAGGTGTATGGATGCTGTTGGTCTCGATTTAGTCCTTTTCCTCGGAGTTTTGGTGGATAATTCTCCATAATTCTTGATCAAATTTATTCTCTCGATCGAGCGCTTGCTTTCATGCAAATTATTCCTTATCTTGTATTTCTTCGAGTTTCTTGTACTCCCTCTTTCCGAATGAGTACATAGCAACGTCCCTAAAGTCAAGACCCCGGAACTTACCCGTTTGTAGTTCTTCATAAACTTGAGTATCGAAATTTCTGGGGTCAAGAAGACCCAAATCCACCACTTTCCCATGTATTTTATGCTTTTGGTTGGAAATGTCCACCACCAGGCATAAATCCCAAAACGAATCGTGGATGGGTTTCAACCGGAACAACCAGCGGGCGTAGAACTTCACCGACGCCTTTCTCTGGGGAGATTGGGTGATTCCTGCCTTTGCGCACTCATAGTGAAATAACGATAAGATATGGAGAAGTTCTTTATTGGTGTTGATTTGAGACAATAGGGAGTTGATTTTGGTTTCTGTGGATGCCTGCTCCAACCGTATTTGCTCTTCGTCCACTCTTTTCACATAAACAAGCCCATCGACGATAGGGTTTCTGATGTTTGCTGGCCTCAGAGTGTGGAACGACGAAATCATCGTGAGGTGAGCATTAGTTGAGACTTTTTGACTGATTTTTTTGGTGATACAAGCTCGATGGTTGCTTCTACCATGAATCAATGTATCGGTCGATCTAGGCACAATTGGCCTGAAGAGTCTCGGTCCGAAACCGAGTCCCGTAGATACCTTCAGAAACATGTCGGTGATTATATCGCAAACCAATTCACATAGTTAATTTCACATACTGTATATTCTGCGAAAAAAATTTCAGTTCCTCACATAATCTCAAATCCAAATCTCAACTCTCAGTTACCACCAGAATGCTTACCAGAATGATGGCGTTCAGAAGTGCCACTAAAGTGGCACTCAGAACCACGTTGTATTCGAATGCTCCTAGGGCTACGATTGCATCCAAGTTTTACTCCACAGAAAAACCTACGTCCTCCAAGGAGAACAGCATCTTGACTGAGGACTTATTGGCCAAGGCAGGCTTCGAAGACGTTGAGGGCGCTAACAAGGCTTCGGAGAATGAAGGCACCACCGAATCCGACTCTCCAAGAAACAGCAAGAGAAAGAAAAGAGCCCAGACCTCCAAAGATCTCCAAAGAGAGAAATACGCCAACTGGTTCTACATCTCATCTTTCCTCGGAGCCGGTGCTGGAGTGGCCTACATGTCCAGAAACTGGGACTCCGAAGCAGAACAAAAGGCCCTTGAAGCCCAAGAAGTTGACAATGGTTACACTCCAGGCCTTATGTACGCCAGATTCAACAAGAGATGGGCATCTTTGTTCACAGTGTTCTCGGAACCCATTTACGAGCAATTATTGCCTCCCCCAGCACCCGAAGCTTACCGTCGTCCTTTGACCTTGGTATTGACATTAGACGACTTATTGACTCACTCCTCATGGGACACCACTAACGGATGGAGAACTGCAAAGAGACCTGGTGTGGACTACTTCTTGAGATACTTGTCTCAATACTACGAAATCGTCATCTTTGGTTCCAACTACGAAATGTACTCCGCCAACGTGGTGAAGAAATTGGACCCAATGCAAGCAGCCATTCAATTCGCTTTGTACAGAGAAGGATGTCGTTACAAAGACGGTAAGAACATCAAGGATTTGTCGTTATTAGGTCGTGACTTAGGCAAGACCTTGATTGTTGAGGTTGATGAAGATGCTGTCAGTTTGCAACCAGAAAATGCAGTTATGGCCAAGAAATGGGACGGAAAACCCGACGACTACTTGATTCTGTTGATCCCATTCTTGGAGTACTTGGCTACCCAACCTTCCAGTGATATCAGACCAATCCTCAACTCCTACAAGGATAGATATCACATTGTGGAAGAATTCAGAGAGAGAGAACAGACCTTGAGAGCACAATGGAAGAAGGACAACTCCAAGCCAAACGCAGGAAACTTTTTGGCTTCTATGTTGGGAGCACCAGCCTTGGCCAAGGAGCCAAAAATGCCTTTGGACGTGATCAGAGAGCATGGTCAATACCAATACGAGCAATACGAGAAGTTCGTGGAACAAAACATGATCAAAGCTCTTGAAGACGAGGAGAAATTGAAGGAGAAGCTTGGTAAGGTTTCCTTGAAGAAGATTTTGGATGGTCCACCATCTGCAGAAGAGATTGCTAGAGTGCAAAAGGAAATCCAAGAAGAATCCAAGTAATTGTATATAGGAAATCTGCCTATTAGCAAAGGCGATAAATCTGTAAGAAGTGCTAAAATCATACGAAATAGTAACTCAACGAAGTGTAAAATGGTGTGTTGTATTTAATTCATCAGTTATAAGACTTGTGATTATCAATTATTGCAAAAATGAAAGGATGTGTGATGATATACATTCGATGAATTTGATGCTTATGAGATGCAATTTAAACAAGATTTGGCGATAAGGCGAAAGCAAGAAGGACAAAAGTTGGCAGTATCAGTTCAGAAGTGAAATTTCGCTTTTGATGTTCAAATCGATGCGATTTGAAATAGATTCTACTCCTTGATCAGGGAAAGAAAATTACTACGGTGCTCCAAGTTTCAACACACTTGTACTCGGCGTATCTGCTCAATTTTCACGAATCTCGTGCTATCGATTTCTCGTTTCCCATAATAATTTTGCTAATATCACTGATATTCTAACCTCACTACTCATTTCTCCCACAGTGCGCACTACAATATTTCATACTAATTTTGGTAATTCTCACCAACAATAGCTCTCATAAAGTTTACTAATTCTCACAAATAATTGCTCATACTAAATCCAAAGTACTATGCTGGTTTCTTCTACTTTCGACTGTCTTCACCTTCTCAACTGCAATAATTCCATGCAATATACTGCTGCGGCTTTGGGTGAAATCCACTCTCATTTACCGTATTCTGCCCATATTTAACTCTTCCCTTCGCTTCTCCTCTACTACGTAATATCCTTGGCAACGCCCTACAAACGAGCACCGGTTCATCGGATGCACCATGACTAGAAATCTGGACCTCTTGAAACTTCGGTCCAAAGTCTACCAACTATTATTCTATTGTAATTATTGTAATTATTATAATCGGTACCAACATGAATTGCTACTCTTAGGTCCTCGTTTAGAATTCCCCAGCACAAGGGTACGAACTGGGACTTTAGACCGAAGACTTGACATTGGTGGGCTTGTGCATTTTGGGGGTTTTGTGGACAGCGAATATGAACTTTGGCTCTTACTAATGTGCTTACTCTGTGCTTTGTGCTTGTTTCTATGTCTACGTCTGTGGTCTGTGACTTAAGGCTAACAATAATGTGGGTTCGGGATTCTCAGCCGCAGCCCAGGCCGATTTCGGATACCCCATGGTGGTTTTCTTGTGGTGAGTGTCGGTACTTGGGAACCGGGTCTTCATCCATGGGAACATCATGGATAGGAATACTGCTTTCTATGGGTCATAGTAACGCTTTGCAAAGCTCACGATAACGTCGTAGTTCAAATAGCGTTGAATCTCTTTTGCAAAGGCCGTTTGGCCCGTTCTCCTATCGTACATCTGGGATTCTCCATGACACATCTGCACATAAGCCGGTGACACAAAAAGAGTTTTATCTTTTCCATCAGTGAGTATCATCCAATTAAACATCTTTATCACTTGACAACCTTCAGGAGTCGACCATTTTATATATCTACGGAAAAACTGCCTCTGATTTGCAAATCTGCCTATTAAAGCTAAACGCTACTGTTTTTAATTCCCAGAACCCGCTTGGAGATTCTCGTGGCATTCGTGGTACGAAACACTGAGATCCATACACATCTTTACACAACATCAATAGAGCCCCCATAACGTATTCGAGTGCTCGTGGGGTCTCTTCGAAACACAAACAAGCTCCCTGATCATTGTATCGTTGTCATCTACCAATCCCGTGAACCCAAGGTGAAAAATGAGTACCCCCAGCTCTGCTATTGCCCCAAGACTGGCACTTTCTCCAATAGCAATTTCTGTGTCTTCCCCTGGTTCTTCAGGTGTTGGAACACCCACTCCCAAGTTGAGCGCCAACCTGAGCTCTTCGGGCATTACACAGATCATCACCTCCAAAGAATGGGTGCTACCACCTCGGCCAAAACCAGGACGTAAGCCCAGCGTGGATACTCCGGCCTCCAAGAGAAAGGCACAAAATAGAGCAGCACAGCGTGCATTTAGAGAAAGAAGAGCAACTAGAGTACAAGAGCTAGAGGAGAAGTTGATGGAAGTCGAAAAGGAAAAGGAAGTCAAAGAAATGGGACTTGTAAACACAATAAACAAGCTCAAGATCGAAAACCAATTTTTATTGAAGAATTTGGAGCAAATAAGGTCCGAATTGAATGGTTTGAAAGAGACCAATCGTAACCAAGGTCCGTTCAAGCCTTCTTTCAATTTTGGTGCTACTTCTGCTGTTTCTCCAATGAATCATAATACTGGTTCTCCCTCCAGTTCTGCTTATTCTGTACAACAATTATCACCAGCACCTTCTACAGAATCTCCTCCTGCTACTCACAACATCCATAAATCGATTCAACCTTCATTCACCCCAATATCTTCTCGCACAACCCCTCATAAGCATTCAAGTACAAATTTCGACTGTGGAGTGTGCCTTAAAGACGAATGTTTGTGTGAAACAGTCGGCTTGAAAAGCCAAACCGAAGAAGATATCACCAAGAAGTTGGAAGAGACCATCAACACATTCAAGCCAATGCCTGCTGTGGCTCTCGGAAGCAAACGGAAGGTTTCTTCTCTCAAGAACGATGATGATGTATTGGAGACTGACTTTACCATACAATTCGCCTCAGGATCCAAGGCAAAACCCAAGCCAATGCCTCAAATGAAGAAATTCAAGAGAGCACAGGATGCCAACACAAGCCACTTGGAAAGTAACCAAGCCTTCGATGATAATTCTCCGGTAGAAGATTGTGGGTTCTGTTCTGACGATACTCCATGTGTTTGTCGTGAAGCAGCAAAAGAGGCAGCAAGATTAAACAACTCTTTGAGTAGCCCCTACCCTTATGACTTGGATAAATCGGATCCTACCAATGAAAGCAAACAATTGCCTCCACTTTTGAACTCCAAGAGCGAACGCAGCTCGGCATTGCCAGTATTACACCCAGGACCTTCTGTGGAAATTCGGGAAATCACTAATCTCACACCCGGAGCCGTGCCGACAGTTATCAATCCTCGTACGGAGAGAGAAAGCCCTTCGAAAGAATTGGATGGAGGATGCACAGGTAACCCAGGAACCTGTCGCCAGTGTCAAACTGACCCAATGTCCACTTTATTCTGTACTACTGTGGCCAGCAAGGCCCAAGAACAGCCCGAAGTATCGTCTCCCTTGAAACTGTCGAGTTCTGCTTCTCCTCAGCCAATGATTTCGAGAACAAACTCCAAGGGAACTTTACCATCGATTTCTGTGGGTTCCATGACAACTCCATCTACTCCCTCCTCTGCTCCTCCACCACTTATTGCTACCAACAACCCGGCCACCTCGACGTCAGGCATGTTCATTCCATGTGCAGATGCTTATAAGACGCTATCTAGGCACAAGAAGTTCAATTCTGTGGATTTCAGTACTTTGGTAGGTAAATTGACAACCAGAGGAATGCAGGTGGAGGTACAGTCTGTCGCTAACGTGTTGAGGGAATTGGACCGGAGACTCTATAATTGATGTATGATTGATTGATTGATTTAATTTAGTTCTAGCGTGGGTATCATAGGTTCTCATTTTACTTCTATAAACTTTTACATTGGTGTTAAATAAATTATAGGTTATCCAGGTGTAGATTCAAGCAGTGCTTGTAGTATTAGCAGAGAACCGGAAAACTGTGTGATAAAAGTTCAAATTACAGCATCCATAAGAAGAGAAGTGAACCAGATCCAAAACTATACAGCAGATGATGTCTCATAATTAGAATATGTGGTTTCATTGGCCATTCACCTTGCATTAGATGTGATTTTTTCGATGTATAATTCCATCCCTTTGGAAATATGATTCCGACGTTGGTATGCTGATAGGAAGATTTAACATTTGAGTTTTGTGAAGGACGTTAATATAGTTGTTCATGACAAGCTTCTCAATTAATGATAAGAATGGTATATCAAATAAGAACTTTACATTTTTGTAAGCACGTTAATATAATTTACAACTTAGTGGAATAATCATATATTTAGGTACAACATGAAACATATAACAAAACATCATAAAATCAAGCGTAACGAGATAAGATAAATGAAATCAAGCAAATAAAATCGAACAATCAATCTAATAGTTAATGCAGTCTAGGCGATAAAACTACCAGGGATGTTATAGTTTGCATCGTGGGGATTTCTCACTGACTTCTGGTTTTCACCAATGTTGAAGTCGTTGGTGATACTGTGGATACTCTCAGTGTCGTAATCAGTAGCACCAGGAGTTCTTGGAGAGCTTCCCTGCTCTTCGGTTCCCTCCACTAACCCGTAGTTTCCGCTGTGTTCTGGCGAGATGCTACCTTCTTGAGGTAATCCCGAAACGTCAGTGGTACGGCCAGACTTGTTGTGCAAAGCTGATGAGTTGTAGGTCTCATCAGACAATCCCTTTCTGGTGTGTTGGTGGGTATTGGTGGTTTCGTTTGCTCTGTTGGCGGCAGAAGCAACTACTCTACCACTTTCATCGGTGATCACACCGGTCTTGGTGTTCACATTAATCTCATTGGTTTGAGATAACAATTCAGGCTGGTTTTGCTTCAAAGATTGAATTGCATCGGTAGCAATTCTGGTTGCATCCTTGTTGCTTGTGGTTCCGACCACATTGACCAAAACTTCATTACCGTGACCATGACCATGACCATGACCACCATGACCACCAAGGTGGTTGTGGTTCAGGGTTGCGTTAGCATGGGATCTGTTGTCAGCAGAATGAGTCTCGGGTAAAATGTTACCGAGGTTACCTTGGTTGGCAGCTTTAGAGAGTCTTTCCTTAGCTTTTTCGTGCTCGCTGTGGAATCTCTCAGGTTGGGCAGGGTCTTCACTGGTGAGATCAGTACGATGTGGGAGCCCTACGTCCTCCTCCTTCAAGTTCTTCTCGCCAGATCCAAAGCCGTGACTTGGCAAAGAAGTTGATTTTCTACCGTCTTTGGAAGTCTTTTCAGCACCTGAAATGCCTGCTCCTGCTGCTACTCCTCCTGCTGCTGCTGCTACCGCAGCAGCTCCTGCATTAGAAGCTTGGTTCTTATTAGAAAGTTCCTTCAAGAATTCCTTAGTGGGTTTCTCTGCGTCGGTCTTGTAGATCTCTCTGGTGTTAGCATTGATGATCAACTTACCAGAAGACAAATCAACACCCTGCTTACTCAAGTCATTGGAAGCATTGCGGGCGATCTTTGAGGCTTCAGTCTTGTCTGCAACCCCAATGACTTCAACCAATAATTCGTCCTTGTTCTTGGAACTCTTGTCTCTGGAAGCGTGAGCTGGAGCTTGAGTAGAGCTGTTTCTTGCAGCTGCTACTCCGGCACTAGTAGCTCCGACGGTGGGCATAGTTTCACCAAGACTGGTGGCAGCTCCGTAGTTTCCATCGGTACCGGCAGCCCTAGGAGCTCCAGAAGAAGCACCGGCCACACCCTGTTGTGAGTGAGACTGTTGTTTGTCTCTCATATCATCTTTGTACTTCTGACCTCCGTATTCATAGGCAGCCTTTCCAACTCCTGCAGCGTAAACAGACTTCAAATCCTCAGAAGAAAGGTCTTCGTGGTTGTGCTTTGATCCATGGTTGGAGTTTTTCGCACCCAATGCAGCATGATTAGCACTCAGAGAAGTGTTTCCAGTAGAGCTCACTTCCTTAGCACCATGAACGGCACCAGACTCATAGGCACCAGTTTTCAATCCTTGTTGGTAGGATTGGTCGATTTCTGGCTTGCGAGGCCTCGCATTGGCACCGGAGTCGTAAGCACCAGCTTCGACTCCCTTACCGTAGGAGTCATCTGTAACAGAGCCTTGGGGCTTTTGTTGCTTGTCACCACCAGAGAAGTACGAAAATGCTCCTCCGACTGCTGCTGCGCCAGCTCCAATGGCAGCAGAAGCATATCCCATACCGCTGTTGTTGCTGTACCTGCTCGAGGTATCGTCGGAAGAGGTAGAACCTGCTACACCTGGTGCAGTTGAACTTCTGGTACCAGCACCCTCAGTGGTGCGATCAGTGGAGGTTCCAATGGAGTCTCCTGGCACGGCCTTAGGGTCTAAAGTAGTTGGTTCAGCAGACTTGTTGGAGGAACCATGCACACCTGGGGCATTGGAACTGCTTGTTCCAGCTCCAGTGGTGATGTTAGCATCGGAATGGTGTTTCTTCTCTTGGATTGGTGCTTCCTTCTGGTTCACGGCACTCTCAGAGACAGAAGAGTGCTTGTGGTCCAAAGAAGCACCGGCAGCACCAGCAGCAGCACCTACGCCAGCACCCTTAGCGGCTTCCTTTCTTTGAAACTTGGGGTCAATTCCTTCCACGGGGTCGGACTTGTCGGTTTCAGGATCTTTTTGACCATGGCCGGAAGAGTATGCTTGGCTCAGATACTTGGAATTGGTAGGATTGGAGTCCTTCTCAGCTGGGTGAGATTCGGAGGTGGTGGAAGGAGAGTCCACTGGGTCACTTAAAGAACCCTCTTTACCACCGGTACGAATAAATTGGTTTTGCTTGTAGAAATCAAGTGGAATCTCTTGAACATCACCATCCTTGCTTTCGGTCTTCTCCTCATCCTTTACACCCTTACCACCCTTGTGCTGTGAGATTTCCTTGATGGCTGGATCGGCACCTTCAGCAATTTCCACCAAAGATCTCTTGTCGGCCTTGTTGAAGCCATGCTTCTTGTTGTAGGCTTCCACTTCGGCCTCGGTGTCTCTCTTTGGAGAGTCATCCTTGGCCTTGTGGTTATCACTGTCACCCGACGAAGGAGTCAAACCAGGAACTTGCTGAACTCCATCACCTTCATCTTGCTTACTGTTTTCGGTGTCCTTCAATGGGTCCTTCTTGTTGGGATGGGCTGGAGCCTCTCTGACATCAGAGAACTGCTTCTCCGCAGTCTCAATCAAGGACTCTCCTGGAGGTGGGACTCCAGAACGGGACTTAGAGCCTCCGACAGAGCCGGCAACAGCAGCTCCAGCTCCGGCAACAGCAGCTCCAGTGGCCTCCAAAACTCCCTTGTTCGAGGATTTCGAATCTCTGTGGTCAGAAGTGGAACCCTTAGAGGAATCTCCCTTGGAAGAGTCTTCCTCTTGGGCAAGTTTTTCACTTTCAGAAGTCAATCCTGGGACTTGTTGAACACCATCACCTTCGTCCTTGTCGTTGCTCTCGGTGTCCTTCAATGGGTCTTTGGCGGTCTTGTGTGGCTTGGAGTTGGCCACGTCAGGGTGGTCGTCCACTGCACCTACCAAACCTCCAGATTTGGATCCCTCAGCTCCACCGGAAGAAGCGGACTTAGACGAAGTTCTTCTGGAGGAAGATGTTTCGTGGTGGTCCTCCAGCTCGTTAAGGGTTGGTTTACGCAGAGCTTGCTCGGACTTTGCGCCCTTGGATCCAGAGGTTGCACTTTGCCCCTTTTGGAGCTTTTCGTTGGTGGCACTAGCTCTGCCCGCTTCGTAAGACTCGTTCACGGTCTTGGAGTCATTACCACCAAAACCAACAGTGCCAGCAGCTGCGGAGACGGCACCGCTTGCACCGTCAAACATTCCAGGCTTCTGGGAACCGTCGGCGTTCACGTTCTCCGAGCCAGTAGCCTTGTTGGAAGTATTGACATAGGCCTCCTCAGAAGTCAATTCAGGCTTGTTAACATCGTCATCTGAGTTTCCAAATCCCAAAGTTCCGGCTGCAACGGCAGCAGCGGCAGCAGCTGCTCCACCAAAGATGCCTCCAGAAGAAGAGCTGTCCTTGTGGGCGTGTGCATCCTTTGGTGCTGAGGACTTGTCCACAGCAGTACCAGTTCTTTGGGTAGCTGCGGATTGGTTCTTATGCTCAGAGGTACCTTTCGAGTATCCGGCCTCGTAGGATTCACGGACCACTTGATCAGGGGTATCTGAGCTTTGGCCAAGTCCAACGTAGCTGGCGGCGGCGGCCAATATACCAGAAGCACCAGCAATAGCTCCGCCAGTGTAACTACTGTTAGCATTGACGTTAGCGTCGGTGGAGGTGGAGGTGTTAGCACCAGTGGTACCGACTTCTCTCTTAGGGTCGCTGGCCAAGTCCTGGTTGTACACACCGGCGGTGGACACGTTGGAACTATGCAAGTTGTCGATTTCGTGCTGAGTCTGGTCGATCTGCTTGTCCAATCTCTTCAATTCACGCTCGTAGTCGAAATCCTTGCTGGAAGGAGGAATGGACTTGTTGAGGTACTCCTTCTCGTTTGTGGAGCCCGAGCCAGATTGTCCAGCCACATGCTCGTGGTAGCCCGAACCCTCCTTAGCGAATTGGTTAGCTGCAGACTTGGAGTTGTGTCCCTCGGAGTAGCCAGCTTGTTGATGGGAACCACTTTGAGAGCCACTGTGCGACTTGGAGTGTGAAGCATTTGCGGCAGCTCCGGCTCCAGCACCCACGGCAGCTCCGGTGGCGGCTCCAGCGCCCAAGTCCTTCTTGGCAGTGCTGATACCTGAAGAGTTGAAGGAAGACTTGTTTTTGTTGTGCTCATCCTGGGAGTTAACCGAGGACTTGTGGCCCAGAGTGTTTGAGGTGGTGGTTGGTTTTGCACCCAGTGATGCAGATTTCGCAGTCAAATCGGAGTCGCGGGACTCCACCACATCGCGGTGGGCTGCCTTGACTCCCTCGGAGTACGACGAGTCTTTGATCCGCTTCTCCTCCTCCTGCTTGTTTTGCTTCTCGTAGGCTGCTGGAGCAGTCTTCAAGTTCTTTTTGCGGTTCAATTCGGCCCGAGTGGCTTCGTCGTAGCTGCCAGGTTGGTCGCGGTACACACCTCCCTGGGTGTCCTTAGGGTCGAAGAAATAGCCCTGGCCATGGCCCTTGGTGGCCTCGTTATCATACTTTGGGTTGGAGTTCTCGTGGACCTTGGAGTTTCCAGAGTTTCCAATCAATGTTTCATCGCGTGGAGCCTTGTCGTTAGCGAAGTCTCCACTGAGTCCCTTGTCAACCGGCTCGCGCTTGACCTTGGGGGGAGAAGTGACGACCTTGCCCACAGAAGAAGAGGCCACCACGTTGTCCGAGTCTCCAATGCTGGAGTCATGGGAAGAGTGAGAACCGTGAGAACCGTGAGAACCGTGAGAACCGTGGGAGTGGGAACCTTGAGAGTGGGAACCGTGGGAAGTGCTCTGGGTACCGTGGGAGGTGTTCTGGGTGGAGCCCTTAGCAGTAGAGCCCTTGGGACTTTGGCTGTGGGTGGAATTGGAGGCATGGGACTCGCCGAACTCCTTCTCAGCAGTATTCACGCCCTCGTTGTACGCTTGTTCCACTGGGCCCAGCGACTCGCTCTCTTCCGACTTGGACGAGGTGCGAGAATGGGACTTGAAGGGTTTCTTCAATTTGTTCAAAAAGCTTTGCTTGTCTTCAGACATTGTATATTGCAATTGAGGTGTTTGTCTGCTATTGGTGCGATTGAAACAACTTGAAGTGATTGTATTTGATGAACTCTAATGTGAACTTTCAGTTTTTCTCTGAATGTTCGTTAAAATTCAATGCTCGTTTGTTTCACTCTGTACTAGCAGTGGTGGACGTAGCTTTGCTAGAGAAGTGAAATTGATGTGCTAGATGTATAGTTGAACGATAGAACAGGGGATTGAACTATGGATTGAACTATAAAGGGAACTATGGAATGTACTGGGATGTCTATTCATACGGTGGGTCTCCCCCACCTTTATACTCTGATGTGCAGCAATCAACCAGATTGCAAATTCCATCATGATTCAAAAGTTTCCATGCAGCAACCCAACTCGCAATGTGGCTGATGAAAAATGGGGTACCCAGTTACACGAACGTGTATTGGAGGGGACTATGATTGCTTAGTACTGTACCGGCGTTTCCAGCTGACACTCCTCTGGAGCGACAGCAGCCACCGCGGGAGCAATTGGGGTCGGTCGGACATAGGCCTGAATTTTTCAGCGCATTGAGACCTGAGCAGGGCCGGAGAAGCGCCTGTCATGGCCTGTGGGGTTTTTGCAGTTCTGTAGTGGTGAAGTTCTGGGCATTTCTCCACTCTCCACTGTGGTCAACCTGATGCTGGAGAAGCTGCAGAAAATCCCAAGAAGGTCAATTGGCCGTGATCTGGAATTGGGGCTGCGGTGGTTATCAAGATGTGGCTGCGCAGGGGCCAATCGAGTCTTCGGCATGGAAGGATGCTCCTTCTACGTCATCCGCCAGTGCTCAACCACGGTCATTGCGGCAGCAACATCGGGGGCTCGGGGTGGTGGCTAGCATGGGTCACGTGCCCGCCGACCAGAAGAATAGGGTCACGTGATCGGTTCCATCAGCTAGCTGTAGATGGGGCTCTTGTTGCTCTTGTTGTAGATCAAGCGGGTCACTAACCATTCCAAACTCTCCCGAAGCCCCTCGTTCTCCAACACCGACACCGGGAGAAGCTTGGAGTCCGTGGCCTCCAACTCGCTCACCAACTGGATGAAGACTCCGGTTTTCAACGACACCAAGTCCACCGCTTGCGGCAAGTCCTGTTTGTTCGCCAACATCAAGATGGGCACATTGACGCTCTCAGCCAGCAGAAGCCCGTCGTTGCCCCACGACTCGTCGTGGGCGATCTCCTTGAGCGTCTCGTAACACTCCTGGAACCGCTCCGTGTCGGTGGAGTCAATGACGAAGATGATTCCGTGGCAGGACTTGTAGTAACGAGACCACATTGACCGCAAAGACCGCTGGCCGCCGAGGTCCCAGAATTTGAGGTTGATGTTCTTGAACTGGGACGACAAATGTGATTCGATGGAGGACTCGAACTTGATGGTGGTGGTGTTCTGGCCCACGGTGGGCAAGATACGCTTGGTCTTGAGCACTTCGGAGGTGGTTTTGGTGGCCTCGTTGGACTCCTTGTTCTTGTTGGACCCAGACGATTTGGCTTTGGTGTCGTTATACGCCGGGTACAACAACTTCAAGTGTTCGAGAAAGGTGGTCTTTCCGGCATTGTCCAACCCGAGGATCAATATGTTGTACTGCTCACGCTTGGTGTATTGCGTGTACAATGAAGATGCTAAATGGAACATGATACTGTTTGAAATGGTGCAAGTATGTGGTGATTGTGTTGAGGAAACGGTATCAATAATGCATAATATGGGGCAAGTTTCTGGAAAAATTGGGGGTGTTACCACGGCCGGAAATGCGGAATATCTCTAGAGGGTCTGTTCTGTGCCACAAGCGGTCGATGATCCGGTGTTGCTGAACGTTGTACAGGGACTGAACCGGTGTTCTGTTGTGAAGAGCCCATCAGTATCGAATCCGTAGAAGGTGGCCCCAAAGACTGATTACGTAATCGGCCTCACGAGATCGGGATATAGATGTCTGGTACGTAAGGGGTTACCCGGACATCCCGTAGTATAAAGGAAGAATTTTTCACTTTACTCTAGACTCCACGACAGATCACTACTGTTAGGAGACGGTGTGAGTTGTCAATACCAATGGTGATGATGATTTGATAGGGACAACTGATCTATGTGAAGATTTATCTTAAAATAGTAGAATAATATCTGAATTGGTATTCAACTTGCACCTTCTAACAGCGATGAGATGAGTTATACAAGAGCCACCTCAAATTAACTCGAAACTGGACTGAATTAAAACTTGAAATGGTTTGTGGCTGTCAAGGCGACACTACATTGAAAACAACCAAGTCACCCCACAGTCTTCAGGAAGTAGAATAGTTGAAGTTGGATAGGTTCTGCCGAGTACTTCAAGAACTTCTTTTAGCAGGGAGGATCCTAAGAAGAATGAAAGTGTTGCAGGAATTAAACACCTTGGGAACATTGAAATCTTTGGGAGCAGACGCAAGAAACATTTCAAATCTGGGACTAAGTTTTACGATATGAAGATTCGATATGATTGTTTCATACTCCGTGCTAATTTGGAAGTCGTGGTCGTAAAACCTGTTCTGGGGCATAGAAGCGAGGTCACCAAATATCTCAACTAGTTCCACTTTATGGTGTGAAATTACCTTTTATCACCATCTACAGTTCTACACTTGTTTCTATCATATATATTGCGGTGTGGAAACTCTTGGAAAGCTCTAGATTAGACATATATCCTTATTCTCCTCCGTTTCACATCAAATGTTCCTTGTTGGACTTTTTAAGAATTTTTTTTGGCTACGTCTGTCTTTCCCACGTAGATGTAGTTGATGACAAACAAAAACCAAGCAACCACAACCAAACCAGCACATGCAACATACAACCAGGCGTTGGTGATCTCCCACGATCTCTTGAACTCGTCATTGGCCAAGTGTCTGACAGTCACAACTCTTTTGTCCAGCAAATAAGACAAACCTGGTCTCTTGTAGTCCAATTCGAAAGTGAACATTCCGTGTTGATCTGGTACAGTGAATTGTACGCTGTATGCAAATGTATCAAGCTTGTTGCTGTCTTCGATAGAGCTGACAGGACCCAATGGTTTCAAGTCGACTCTTTGGTATGGGTCCAACATCTTGAACGAAAGCTGTAAAGCATTTTCTTCGTCTTGGATCTCGTATGGAGCCCACTCTCCATTCTTCAACTCAGAAACACCAATGGTGTACAAAGCGTCTTCTTTGACACGGTAGAGAGAAGGTTCTGGGACTGCTGGTTCGGCAGCTCTGGCATGTTGAACAAATTGTAATTTCAAAACACCTCTTTGTTGTGTGGTCCATTCGAAAAGCTCTTTCTCGAGAAGAGAGAAGGATCCGATCCATGCCACTCTGGCGTTGTTCAATGCTTGCAAAGAAACTGCTAAGGTGCTCAATTCTCCGAAAGTCCATGAAGTCTCCTCCTTGAGAGGGTCTTCGGAGACGTTAGGGCCCTCGGTGAACGAAGTCTTGGAGCCCTTGACAATAGGATTCAATAACTCGTTGTTGGAGATCAAGGCTGCGGATCCAGCGTACTTAGAATTAGACAATTTGGTGATGATGGAATTTCCAGCAACCACGTTTTCAGAGGTCAATTCAAGAACACCGTCCTTGGTGTTGAAATAGTCTTGGAGCTTGAACAGCTTTGGAGCAGGGAAGATACCCAATTCATTCAAAAACAAGCGGATTCCATCAGGTAACACGGAAAGGTGGTCTCCAACTACCAACACGTTACCTTTGGCATTGACATATTTCAACAATTGGGATTGGGAAAGGGCGTTCTTGGTTCCCAACTTTTTCTTGGAAATTGGCAAGAGAATCAAGTTATCGTATAAGACTTCTTCACCGGCAACTAAGTTGAAGTCGTCTGATTCATACGACTTCAACAGCAAGGGCAACTTGGAGCCCCACGATTCGGTGAGCTCGATCAAGTCTGCGGTATTATTGAGCGTTGGGTCATAAAGAACTAAGGTTTCTGGAGCGATTGCAGCAATGACTTTGGCGGCAAAGGCACAGAGGGAAATGATCCAGGCCAATAGAAGCATCTTGGGTGACTTGGTTGGAAATTCCTACGTGTTGAAAAGGACTCTCGCGGTGTATTTCATATCACGTGTGCGTTCACGTGACTTTCATGGAGCTACAAAACTAGGGATAAATAGTGCCAGGGGAGGCCAGTTGGGAAGTCATAGTTATGGTAAAGAGATCTTGAGGTCCTAGCGGAGCTCGCAGAGACTTCGGACCACATAGAAGTGAAGTTTTGATCGGTCCTTGTACACAGAATGATTAGCATCCATGGAGGCACTGAAAAAACTTCCTGCACCTAGTGCTCCACACTGTGTACTTGGTACAGAGAGGAAGAACTTGGGAAGTACTATGGAACCATAGGAGACAAAAAACTGACACCAGCGTAATTCCAATACCCGACAAGTTGATTATGCCGCTCCCTAGCATTTGTAGTAGCTCCGATTTCTATTCCTATTTTTTGACCTTTCAAGCCCAATTACAGTAGATCTCTTTTCGGTATCTCTAACGTGAGAATATCAGTGCTGCTTTCTCACTGCGAAAAGTCATCATCATCATCTTCTATAAGCTGCCATGGGTATCAAGTTGAAAGTCGAGTTCTTCGGGGGGTTGGATGTGATTTCCAGTGGTGTGAGAGAGCATAAGGTGGCTGTACCTTTGGAAGAAGGGGAGGCCACCATGAAGGACTTGGTGGAGTTCATCACCACCAACGTCATCACCGATGCCAAAGATATTCCTGTTTTCATTGAAGACGATACTGTTCGTCCTGGGATTTTGGTGTTGATCAACGATACCGATTGGGAATTGGAAGGCATGGAGTCATACGTCCTTGAGAGCGGTGATGTGATCACGTTTACCAGTACGTTGCATGGGGGATAAAGTGAGCGTTTTGGACCCAACTCTTTGGTATCTTGAAAGTTTATTATACTCTACAATCCGAAAATAAAGAAGAAACCCGCAGATGGATACTTGTTATACTGCATCCCTATATGATTAACAGAATCGAACGAGATACTGTCATACGGATTATCGTCGACATAATAGAAGATCATGATGAGATCAATCCGATCACTTCAAAATTAAATACATAAGCACTAGTGATATTAATGCGAACTAGCATGGAAACATGATGAAACACTTTCATGAAACAGAGCATGTTCATTGGTTATCCTCACTCTTTCTTCCGACCTGCAGCAGCTAATCCCCTTCTACATCTTTTGGTATTTCACACAATTTTTAAATCCACCTATCCAATAAATGATATATTAATTATTAATCCCAAGAAACCTCTTCTATAATGGAACCAAACGACATCCAAGTACCCCTTCGCCATCCCAGTGAGTGGTTGGAATTAGCACCAACTTCTTATTCTCGTTGTTTCTAACAATATGCACACTGATCTCTTTTTCCAACCTTGACTTGACTCTTTCTGCCAATGCAGACAACTTCTTGTTATTTCCAGCATGAATGTCGTTGTCAAATAGAATTATCTTGTCGTATGGCACCAATCCCGCAGTCTCTGCGGGTCCTCCACGAACTACTTCATTGACTATAGCAAAAGGAATACTTGGAAGACTAGATGGTTCCGAGCCATTCTTATTCAACTTTCCCGTAGAGCTTAATGAGCTGGTCAAAGCTGAGCCAGAATCCGTGGAGGAATTGGCCTTTGCCTTCGAAAACTCTTCTATCATCTTGGACTCCAAATTCTCAAGTGTTCTCTTATGATCGTTCCTCAAGCGAATGATCTTCACCCGAATGAGCCTTATGCTTACCACGTCGATGTCAGATCTGGGAAACCCGTCGCTACTGACTAAATGCGTCTCCATATCCACGTTGTAACGATGCTTAAGTAGATCAAAGAGCTGGCCGAGTTGGCCCTCTATCTTGACCTTGATATCCAGCAATTGCTTGAAGGAAAGACTCAGAAAATCTTCGTCGTAAGCTTCGAATTGAGTATCGTCGAGGTTGAGGGACTTCATAAGTCCCCTGAATTCCTCGGATTCAGACATCGTGAGTCAGATATTGAATGATATGGTTTGATATATGGGGTTGATTTGCCTCTTCCTAAAGTCAATGTGCGGCTTACGTAAGAGTCCGGTCCACTTGTAAGGCAGGGAAAGAATAAGGGAATATTGTATGGATAGCCTCGAATTAATTGTAATAATTGGGGGACTTTGGGTGAATATTATAAGTGGTCAATTTTCTCATAGTTACATCGTGAACAATATCCAGTTTGTAACTATTAATCTATTCGTTATTAACCTTGATCAATAGCCTCTACTCATATGCTCGATTATCAGATATTCTTGAGAAAATATGCTACAAATATAAAAAACGAATTAAACTTGTAGATTCGATAAAAATCTTGAACCGCGATAAATAAAAATAAGCCAATCACACCGACATGAATATGTCCTTTTTAGCTTGCGAATGTCTAATATTTTTTCCTTTTATCCTGATGCCATATCATACTTCCGTATAATCCTGTGATAAATTTTATGTTTAGTTCCAGCCCTAGCCCTCATAACTAAGAGCAAACGAGTAAGTACTCACGTTTTCAACATCATCGTTGTCGTTTCCTTCGCTGATTTCCTTCCATGAGGCCAAAGTTAATAAAACAAATCCCACAATGACGAAAAAGTCTCCAAGTAACTGTTGGAAACTTAAGCTATTACCAAAGAGCCACCATTCCACCAATCCAATCAAGAAAATAGTCACTAATGAACTCACTGACGACAACACCGGGCTGGTCAACGCCATTAATGACAAAAACGATGCACTGAAAACCATATTGGCGATGATCGATCCACTGATATAAGTCCAAATCTTGGTGGTTTGTTCGCCATAATCAAATATTCTAAAGTCATGTAATCCTGTCAATTGTGCTGCAGATACCACAACGATCAAAATAATACTGGTGTAAAACCCGAAAAGTCCCATGATAAAGTTTGCAAATGTCATCTGACGGCGAGGAGTGATGAGCTTGGCCAAGTGAGGTGGAATACACAAGTATCTCTTATAAAGCACCTCATAGTAACCGTAAAGAATGGCACCTGCGAAGATGATCAAATTACCCCAGAACCGGTAAGGATAGTCTGTATTCTCTTCAGCGTTTGAATCGGAGTAAGAAACAACAAATACTCCAGAAATAGCAATTACCACCGAGCTCAATTTCAACCAAGAAAACCGCTCATGAAGGATGGGAATGGCAAAAGCATATGCTGTGAATGCGGAGCAGTTGTAGATTGCAGTAACGTCCGCAGCGTATGTCATGGCCATGGCAGCATACCAGGTGGATCCTGCAACAGTCAAAACCACGGTGATTAAGAAACTTCTCCATAACACGTATTTTGTTGCTGGGGTCGCCAAGAATGACTTGATGCATTCACGAAGCGAGCTGGTATTGGAGACGTGAGGGTTCTGGTCGATCAACTGGTTCAAGTGCGACGTACTGACGTCGCCGTTGACATTGGCCTCGTAGATCAAAATGGACGTGTGGTAGACATTGTGGACTTGTTTGACCAAACACTTCTTGAAGTACTTGAAATAGTTGATTTTTTGCAATGGAACAAACGGCTGGCGATCAGAGGGTTCTTCCAACAAGTGGTTATTGCTTCTTCTCTGAGATTGCATTCCCTGGCCGATACTGTTGCTGATGGTGTATTCTTTGGTGTGCTGGCCGCGGAACTTGGTGACAGTCTTCATCACAGACACCGCCAACGCCTGGGTGGGCCAGAAGAGCCACCACGAGCCGTGGGTCACCATGAGAAGGATTATGGGCTCGCCAAACCCGAGCTTGTAGGCCTGGGAGGTGGTTTCTGTCTGAGTGACAAAAGCGATCAACGACACCACAAACGCCATGGTCACGAAGATGATCTTGTACTTCGAGGAGTTGTGGAACGAGCCCTGCGACCCGGTCTCACTTGCATTGGACAACACGGTGATGGGCATGATGAGGAGATCGAGGGAGCTTGGGTTGCGCTTTAGTTGGTTGGAGGTGTTAGTGGTACCGAGTTTGGTGAAAGAACAAACGTCATAGGCGGTGTGTGCAGTACTGCGACCTTTTGGACAGACAGGGACACTGAAACACCAGATAACGCAGGGAGCGTCCCGAGAAGGGCCAAGGGAAGTGCCCTAGGCACCGGCAAAGTAGTGTCAGGCCAAATTGGAGGTCAAGGGGACCACAAGGTGGGCTTCGCTGGTAGACGACATGAGCGACGGGGCGGCGAGTTGAATGTTGATCCATGGAGTCTCAGTCAAGACATAGTGAGGTGAGATGAGATAACATGTGAGATAATATGTGAGGTAATTTAGACACTGTGAGGTAATTATCAGAGAGCTGAAAAATGCGGACGGTGACAATTGTACTCTGGAATAAGGCCAAAGAACACGGTATCTAAGGCGAAAGCTGCATTTGGTACTGCGGAGCGTGTTGCAGCATCATAATACACTGAGATATGGAGTATACAGTACGGCATGTCAATTGCGACGTGATTCCGCAAGAAATAGCCAATTCTCGACTTCTGCGACCACTCGTGGGGTCGGCGATCTGAGCTTCTGCCGGGGGTGAAGCCTCTTGGAAATGGTCTTCGTGTCTCCCATCAAAAATCACAGAGCCCCGTACGTCTATTATTGAGGTGAAGTAGGGAAAGTGTATAAATAGATTTCCTCGGTAGTGAGGCCAGTGCGAAAATAGAAAGACTGAAGGAATAAAAGGATTTGCACTGTAGCTCGGCCGACAGAACTGTAGTGAATCACTCCATGTCACTAGGGACCTCACACTCCATGCAAACTCACCAAGACTTCACACTCAATCACTGTCACTCTGGTACAGGCTCTCTGAGTCGTTGGGCTCCACGGTGTACTTGTGTGCCATTTTTCTCTCGTCCAAAGACTCAGAATTGACCGAGTTGTGCACATCCTCGCCGTTGTCTCCCTGTGTTTCTCCCTCCAATTCTCTCGCTGGCTCTCCCTCGCCGTCTCTGTCTAGGTCCACATGGTACGAGCGCGGGGCCACCGCCCCGCGTTCCACGAGAACGTCCCGCAGCACCAACCGGGGGAGAATCAAGTCCACCACTCTGTCGTGCTCTAGAAGCTGGTCCACCCACGAGTCCATGTTCGAGAGCCCGTAGTGGACGGGCATCTTGAACTCGTTGAATTGCGGGTGCTTGTGCCGTATGCGGAGCTTCCGGTAGTCTGTCCAGTACGAGTCCATTTGCGCATACACCGTGTCGCTGGGGGCCACCATTCGCACGTAGAGAAGCACCATCGCGGTCAAGTACTTGAACTGGTGGAAATCCATCTGCGTGCGGTAGACCTCCACCACTTCAGGCGACGGCTCGAGCTCCAACATCCGGAAAAGACAGCAGAGGAACGGCGACGGCCGGCCCTGGGAGTCGGTGCCGGCAATGTAGTGGACGTGCTCGGCGATCACCGCTAGCAAGGTGGCCTCGTTGGTGAGGTACAAGTGCTGCTTGTAGAACATGGAGTCCTGGATTCGATGCCGCACAATGGGCTCCACCAAGTGGCCCTTGTTGGCCACGCTGCGCTTGTCGTTGTAGGTGGGCTGGTGGGTCAGGGCCATTGCGCCGGGCTGCGATGTATAGTGGCCGTGGAGGGTGTTTCTGTTGTGCTGGAGTCGCTGGAAACGGGCTCCGGAGTGGATGAGATGCTCGTGCCAGGTCGGATCGCTGGCCCTTGTGCAGTATGATTGTCAGTAGTATTGTACCGACCACAGTCAAGAGTCCACTAATTAGCGAGTAATCCGTGCGTGATTAGTGACACAGCGATGGGTCCACCGCGGGGCGGGGCGTGCGCTTCACACAACACGTCGCGCCAGCAGTGCTCCCTAGTGGGGCCTCAGGAGCTCACGATCTCCTAGCCGCACCAAATAACTCACTATCTTTTATCTCAGAACCCACCACCATGTCGTTCAACTTCCCCAAGTTCAACCTCCAGTCCATCCAAGACTCGCTCCCCACGGTCGACCAGTTCAAGGAGTCGTTCTCCAAGGTCAACCCCGGCAAGACCGTGGACCAGTTCAAGGAGTCCATCGCGCCCTTCACCACCAAGACAACCCAGGTGCTCTCTGCCCAGTTGCACCAAGTCCAACAGCTCGCCAACTTGAACGTGGCGTCCAACATCGAGATCAGCGAGTTGCCTGCCGACTACTTGGAATTGGAGGCCAATTGCGACCTCTTGTTGAAATTGTACACCGACTTGATCCACGTCACCAACGAGACTTACGGTAACGTCTCGTACGACTACCCACCAGGAAACTATGCCATCGCCAAATTGAAGGAGGCCAACGTCAGCGGCATGATCGGCAACAAGTTCAACCAGTTGCGTAACGTGTCGTCCCCCCAGGAGTTGGAGAAGGTGCTTTTAGGTAAGGAGGACGAAGAAGCCCAAATCCAGACCACCCCCGATGTGGTTCCCAGAACCTTGTACGGACAGTTGTCCGTGGTTGCCCAGAAGCACAGCGACGAATTGAAGGCCGCCGATAACGCGTTATCGTTGGCACTTCTTCAATTATCCTCAGCGTACCATGAGATCGCTGTGGCCCGTTTGGACAAAGACAAGAAGATCATGACTCAATTCAACGCTGAATTGGATAATGTGTTGAAGGAGCAATTCACCAAGGTCAACGAATTGCGTAAGCGTGTTTACTCCACCCGTTCTGAGTTCGATGTCATCAGATCCAAAATCAGTGATGAGGACGAGCAAGAAAACGAAGAGTTGATTGCCAAGGAAGACGAATTGGTTGGTGCTACAGAGCAGGCTGTCTTAGAGATGAAGAAGTTGTTGAAACCTTCCAAGAACGTCTCGTTGTTGAAGGTTTTGGTTCAAGCACAGAAAGAATGGTTGGAATTGAGTGCAAAGAAGCTTGATGCTGTTTTGACCGGTTTGGACAAGATCGATCTCGAGGACGAGGATGATCTTGAATAAGTTTCTTAATAGAATTATATGTTTACTACACGGAGTCTTATACACACTGTAGTCGTCTACGTGGATTGATATCCTGTCACGTGTGTTCCTCTGGTCGATCCCACTGCTTGATGCTGATCTCTTGTCACCTGATATCAAGTCACGCGACCCTATATTCAACGAAATTTCCTCCACCAATATCACCACCATAACCATGTCTACCAGCGAAGCAGAAAAGCAGCAAAAGGCCGCTAAGTTACAGAACCTGTACAACCAGTTCCAGGAGCTTGTTACAGAATTGGAATCCCAACTCATTGGCGTCACTTCCAAGATAGAAGAGTACTTGATAGTGGACAAGACCTTGAAAGAGACACCTGAGGAGTCCAGAAAAAACAGAAAATGTTTCAAGATGGTCGGGGACGTTTTAGTCAACAAGACCATTGATGAAGTTATTGCGATTTTAAAGGACGAGATCGCTGCTTTGCTCAAAGAGAAAGTCACAGTTGAGGAGCAATTGATCAAGACTAGAAAAGAGAGAGAAGAGTGGATGACTACCAACAATGTCAAGATCATCAGGCAAAACTGAGAGTTTTGCGAGTGAAATAATGCAAATTTGTCTATTGTTAGGCCTCTGAAGTCCCAAGTCGCAAGGTAACGGTATATGATCTAAGTTCCACGGTATACTATGTCAGAGGAGATAGATCAGGTGCATTAAATGGTATATGGGCAATTACCAGTGATGTTACTTTTCAGAACGAGCGATTGCAAATAATATACCATCAGTTTATGAATAACTTTCCGAGACTACAATAACTAGAAGAATCCTCATTCTTTATATTTTTCTGACACCCAAGATCTGGAGGATCTTCAGGACTTTCAAGATTTGCTAGATTTTCGACACTACTAGAATTCGAGAATCCAAGCAATCTCAGAGCTATCAACACTACGAAGACACTCCAGAAGTTCCACAACCTCTTCAAAAATCACCAAATCTTATACATAGACTACTCATCTTCTAAACTACACATTCTACATACAAGCTCCAAACCATAATACCATTTTCGACATACCAGTATGTACCTACACAGCAATGCTGTCCAAATAGTTTTTTCTAGCTTCGGTCTCCTTGTTCAAGTCTCTGTTGATGGCCTCCCAACGAGGCTCGTCCTTGAACAATCTCACGGTATGAATATACTTCGCTTCATCGGTCAACGTGAAGCGATGGTAGATACCGGCTGGCAACACCAAGAGGTCGTGGGTGTTCATCTTAACTCTGATCCAACGGTCCTGCTTGTCTCTCACGTCGAAGTATCCTTCGCCGTCCACCACGTATCTGATCTCTTCGTCCTCGTGGTAGTGTTCCTTGTAGAATCTGGCCAATTGGGCGTTGTAGGCATCGATATCACCTCCGAATTTCTCCAAGTTCAACTTGACGAAGTCACGGTTCTTGTAGCCCCTTTGGACGGCGATTTCGTCCAACTGTTCTGGGGTGGTGACATGACGGTAGAACGCTCCGATTTTATCCAACTCTTCGAGGGAGATCTCCTGGCCGGAGTTGTGCTCTTGGGTGAAGTTGTCTGGAGTGTCTTTGTTATCGTGGAAGAAAGCCTTGACCATGGTGTAAATAGGTTGAGAAAATGCCGAAGTGAAGTGGAAGTGAAGTCGATACGAATCGTAGTAGAGTCCTTTCCTTCAGTACAGACGGAAGAACAGTGGTATATATGGATCACTGGGAGATGCGGCTGGAGTTGGGATCCTATGACAGGGGCGTGATTACGAAGCCACTGTGAGCCTAGGCACGTGCAAACGGTAGTGAGGGAAGGTGGATGGCTCTTCTGTTATGAACTCGTGCACATCACGCAGAGGCTTTGGTGGAAGCAACGACAAGTATCACGAACTAGTGAAATTGTAGTTGAAGAATGCTGTACTGGGACTTTTGTAGGGAATATGAGCATTTGGATCAATGGAAGTGAACGGAAGCGTATCGGTAAGAAGGAGAAAGTTTCGTGGAGGTTTCAGGGAGTGTTTTAGGGGATGGAACGTAATCTGGGGGAATAGGAAGAGAGGTATTACGTAAGCGTACGATGGTAAGCGAGAGCTGGCTCCATAGTTAGCACGTCGGTCTTCCGTTGGCTCTGTAGAATTTTGGCCCATTGGGCGTACTCGATGGGAAGTATTCGAGGGCTGCTTGGGTCTGGTGAGACCCGACTGGGGGTTCCGATAGAAACTGTGGTCTACACCGTGTCTCTTGGATCGGTCACGTGACCATGGTGGCAGATGGCCAAACATACGACATATGTATTCTTGCAAGACACGTAATCGGAGTAGACATAACACCCTTTGCTTGACTAGAGTCCAATACCCTCATTAATTAATTTTCCAAATTTGCATTTTTTCAAAATTATTTCAAACATCATTTCTACTAAGCATTACTCTAGCCAATCCTGACTATTTGTATCTTCAAAAAAAGTAAAGCACTCCAAATAAGTACTTGAGTCTATTTAAGAATCTCCAGTAGTACCATTAAAGCCATCATCTAATCCTTTTCACTCTAAAAGTCTACCCCTTTCCTCAACCTTCTGATCTCATCTGCCTCACAAACACCAGTCTCAACTCTCACGTACTATCTACGCGAAAAATTCATCTTCAACTGTTCACACTGCTCAACAAGAGGACGGTCATCTGCCATGTATTCCCGGCCCCAAGACAATGCCAAACGGGCACAGTATAACCAGAACATAGAACAGCAGCTCGCATCCCAAGAGAAGAAGACTGCGTTCAGAAGAACCGTTGATCATGGTAATAACATGGGTAGGTGGTACATCCACAAGAGCTTGGGTATGGCCAACAAGCAGCAGCCCATAGGTAAAATACGCCCGGAATCGTCATATTTGATCGACTTGTTCCCTAGCATGGCATACTCATCGTCATTGAACCCCGATACCAAGGCAAATAGCAACAACATGGCCATTGTGGATATCCAGACCAAATTCGTTCATTTGTCCTCCAACAAGGTCAAGCATTCGATCAACACCGTGAAATGGACCCCAGAAGGCCGGAGATTGGTGGTGGCGTCCCACAGTGGAGAATTCACCATCTGGAACGGAATGACATTCAACTTCGAGACCATCATGCAAGCCCACGATTCGCCCATCCTCTCACTTCAATACTCCCACAACGACGAGTGGCTCTTGAGTGGTGACCAAAGCGGTGTGATAAAATACTGGCAGCCTAACTTCAACAATGTGAACATCATCAACGGACACTCCAATGGGATCCGGGACATCGCGTTTTCGCCCAACGATTCCAAGTTCTTGACTGCTGGAGACGACTCCACCCTCAAGATATGGAACTTCAACAACGGGAAGGAGGAAAGAACCCTAACCGGCCACCATTGGGAGGTTAAGAGTGCAGATTGGCACCCCACCATGGGTCTTATTGTCAGTGGTTCCAAGGACAACTTGGTCAAGCTTTGGGACCCTAGGTCTCCCACCTGTATAAGCACTTTGCATGGCTTCAAGCACACCGTTAACAAAACCCGGTTCCAAACTGCCGGAACGAAAAGACTATTGGCTACAGTGCTGAGAGACCGTTCGTGCAGAGTGTTCGACTTGCGCACGATGAAAGACATCTTGGTGATCAGGGACCAGGACTCAGATTTGTCGTGTGTTTCATGGAACCCCATCCACCCTTCGTTATTGACCACTGCTGCATACAGCGGAGCCATGAACCACTACCTCTTGGACTCCTACATCCCCGATACCTCATCCACCAAGACCAAAGCCAATCCATACTCCAATTCCACAGGGACACTTGAAAGTGTTCACAAGATCCCCTATGCTCACGAAAAAGCCATTCACTCCTTGGAATACCACCCGTTGGGCCATTTGTTATGTTCTGCTGGTTCGGACAAGACGGCGAGATTCTGGTCTAGAGCAAGACCCAACGACCCCATGTCGTTCAAGGATGCATTGTACACCGATGATAAGCAAGGTGCATGGTACTATGCTGTCAACAATAACATCAATGCGGTGATTGAGGACCCTGATGCTCAGAAGCAGGAGGTCTCCAGCACCAGTGCTCCTGAAAATGGACACCCTTCGGTGAACTTACCAGGTTTGAACAATTTGAGTGCGAGCTCCAATGGGTCCGAAACGGCTTGGTCGGGCATCCCGGGGCTTCGGGGGTAGATAAGAGTTAGGGGGTACAATGGAGTTGTGGAAGAGGTGGAATAAGCGGAAGAAGAAGTAAATAGGGGAGACGAAAACAGAAGAAGAAAGGTTAAGAAGGTTCCAGAACAAATGGGTCTCGAGAGCATCTTTGCTTTGGTTCCGAAGCAGCCATTAAATAATAGAAATTTGGATATCAAATGATGTTCTAAAAGAATAGAGTAATCAGGGAGTTGGATGTGTTCCTGGACGATAGTGTATTTTTAATGTACGAATCACGAAATAAATACAGATTGTAAAATTGAATTTGGAGAAGTAAATTATCTAAAAATGGAAATGGATCTTTTCAGGAATTAGGTATAATTCTTGAGAAGTCCGAACCGTTGGAGTTATAGTACAGGAAGTAAATAGTAGGGGCTAATAAATAATTCTTTCTCAAGGAAATAAACCTATGGAAGCATAGAAGAGGCAAGGTTTCAAAAGAGTCATATAAGGAAATCATTGGAATCCTACTTGTTGGATAGGAATGTCCATGAACGCATATTTGATAGTGCTACCACTGGCTCCAACGCTCGGTGCTTCAATTGTATCCAACTCCCTATTCGTAGAATACAACTGTCTCCAACTCCCTGTTCGTGGTGCCACAATTCTAACCAAATTCCTACTTGATTGTAGAACTACATCTTCTAACCAATACTCTATATTAAACCAAAACCTAAATAATAAAATGAAGAAAGAAACCAGCTCACACAGAGCTTTCTGAGCAATATTCCGTCTATAAATCCTGTACAAGCTTCTCTTGCACTTACCCTAATCCTTATTGCTGCTATCGCTTTTGCTCTCGGTGCTATCGAGATTGTTGTTGTTGCTCTTGTTGTTGTAGAAGGCCTCCACGGCCTCCAAGTACTGTTTTCCCTCTGCTCCGTAGTAGCTGCTCTCAAACTGCATCAACAAGTTGTAGAACTGAGTCTGCTTGAACTCCTCGTCAAAAACCCAGTTTTCGAACGATTCTCCGGCATTGCTCACCTTCAAGTAGATGTCCAACGGGTACCTCAGGAGCTCGTCGCGGGAAATGGGCTGGTACACCTGGTGGTAGTGCTTGGTGCGGAGCTTGAAGTCGGCGATGGCGTCGAGGTAGCCACGGCCGCGGTAGTCGCAGTTCTGGGCCTTTCCGCTGATGTTGAAGTCGAGCATGCGCTCGTTGGTGCAGTGGACGTCGATGATGGCCACGCTGGCCAACGTGGTCTTCTTGATGATCTCGAACATCCGGGCCCGGCGGTCCTCGGTGGTGTTGGTGGCGTCCAAGAAGCCCACGTTGATGGAGCCCGAGTTCATGTCGCGCACCAAGTTGTGGAGGTTGATGTCTGCGTAGAGCTCGCGGTCCATCTTGCCCTGGGTGTTGGCTGGGTTGAAGAAGTACGACGAGTGGAAGCTGGAGTTGCTTCTGCGGACGTCACCGGCGTTGTAGATGCCACACGCGAGCGCCGAGTGCTTCTGGATGTATGACTGGAGGTGGCGGGCCAACGAGCTCTTCCCCGAGGCAGGCAACCCCATGAGCATCACTATGAGCTTGTCATGGCGTGCGAGATGGCGGTCGAGGAGGGCGAGGCCGGGGAAGGTGGTTTCGAACGGGAAGCCCTGCGAGTCGTTGCGGGAGAGCGTGGGCGTGGTGGTGGTGGACGACGTGGTGTAGGAGCCCACGTCGAAGAGCGAGTTGATGGAGGTGCTGGAGTCATAGGACAGAAACGTGGTGCCCGACTGGATGGGCGAGGGAACTGCGACGCCTAGTGGAGGGAGGGCCTGGCCAGGCCTGGAAGGAGTGTAGTGGAGGAACGGGGGCGAGTCCCGAGTCATGGGGGAGTGTTTGTGCTGATGGTAGAAAGGCACACCCAAGAAAGAGATGGGTGGAGCTGATAAGTGGCGGGTGGTAGGAGGGTGGGCGAATGCGATGGCTCCGAGTTATATAGCGTTATATAGTGTAGCGAGAGGGTCCGTTGTTCCGCGTAGTGGCTTCGGACTAGAAAATTTTTCCGGTCGGACTTGCACACGGGCTAACGGCAGGGAAGGGGGTGACCGAAATGGGGCAATATCAGTAGAGTAGTGCCTCCCTATGCACTACGGGCAACACCACAAGGGTAAGAACGATCTGAAGCACCAGCCAAGGGGCTCCAGCGACGGAAGGAGAAACAGCAGTGGGTGGTCGTGGCAGAGTCGGGCCCGTGGACGCTGCACTGGCGGGACTCGGCAAGTTAGGAGGCTCCAATAGGTCTGGGGATAGGGGGTTGGAGGGTTGGTGGGTTAGTGGTTGGGATTGGTGCGGTCCCGGTGCGAACACCGAGCGTCGCTAGCGTCAAGCACGGCCCCAGGCGAGGGCCCCTGGTAGGAATGGGCTTTTGTGGTTCCGCACCACAGTCGCACCGTGAGGGGAGTGGGGAGGTGGTGGTGTTGCAGCACCAAAAAAGTCGGGCCGGCGCGGTGCGGCGCGGTGTGCTGCCCATGGCGGCGATGAGTCAGCACCGATAACGAGACTATTGGGCCCATGTGCGATCCCGTAGGTCCGCGAGCTTCCCAGTCAGGAACGGTAGAAGACAAACATGCCTGTTCTGGGGGTGCTCGGGGCAAAGGAAGCACGGGCAAGAGTCATAGGACACACCCAGGACCTACGGATCAGATATGGGCACAGGATGAGCGAACACACCAGAGGAATGTGGGAGTAGTAGTAGGGCAGAAGAATGGCGGTGGGCGTGGACGGGGGAGCCCCGATAGCACGAGCTGCCCTGGGCCAGGCTTCAGCAGTTTCCGTTTCGGGACATGGGATCAATAGCGTATGGCAGCGGCCCAGAATGCAACAACGTGACGTGTTGCAATGGGTCTGCAACGTGGGTGCACTACGGGCACGGAGTGACCGAAACAGACCAGATAATCGTGGTGGCTACACGGAGACGGGCGATTGTTCGGCGGTGGTGGTGGAACGGATGGTGGTGACGCAATGGTGCAGTCCCATGGAGGTGTTTGGTGTTATTGTGGAAATGGGGAGACGTTCGGTGGAGGCGACAAGCAGAGGGACAAGTCACAGTCAAAGCGGGGCATTGTAGGGCCCTGTTTCGTACTGTATGTGCTGTATGTGCTGTATGTGGTCTTTGTTTGGAACACTCTGCCTGAGCACCATTTTAGGGGTACCGACTGGCAATCACAACTGCAGCTGCTGGGCCATCTCGGGGACCTTACCGTTACTGGACGATAGTATTGTGCTCTCGGGCTCCCCCGCTTGGGGTTCCGCTACCGTTGGGCTCGTTTAGGCGTAGATCTTGTTGGGACGGTTGGTTCCGTCTGAAAAAAGAGAGGGGTAGCTGGAATCGTTTCAACCCCGCGCGATGACTCCGACGCTAACAACGGTCTGTAAGCGAGACACCGATCTCCAGCCTGAGAACACGTCTGTATCCAGACATGGGATGGGAACGGGATGGCGAAACCAGACCCCACGGTGTGTTGGCCATGTGCTTCGGCTGGTGCTTTCCAGCATGTAAGTTCGGTGGAAAGCTGAAGTGCTGGGGGTTGTTTGTTTCATACGTGCAATATCTGATTATGCGCACCCAATTAACTGCATTCGGCCAGGCTTATGCTGAAACACTAGTATCGGAGTTATTGGCTGTGCCATTGACTGAAAGTGCCTTTCTATGTGGTTATTGGTAGTGTAACTGCGTTAGCCAGATTCTTTTAACGATGCTGGGGAGTGAAATCCACCTTGGTGGCCAAGAATCCGCATCCACTGGAAAACTTTACGATATTCTACATAAACAATTGTATAGGATGGTAGGAAGTACATTATCCTTCCTGGAGTCTGGCTTGCTCTCTTTGTCTCCGTATACACATCCGCTCACATCCGACAATAACCCTTTCTACGCAGAGACTTCATGCTCAAGCTAATTCTCTTGTGGGTGAAATTTCATGTCTATTATATCCTCAGAGGTTCGAGTTCTACTAAATATTCTACGCCTTGTGCAGGATAGAAGATGCTTCAACTTGAAGTGAAGAGTTCAATAATATAGTAAATTATCGCATGTGAACGTTTGGTAGTTGCTAGTCTATTTACATGTGGTCATTAGTATTGCGGCGGTGTGGTTGAAGATTGTGGAGTATTGAGAGATGAGGTCAATGCGGTGTAGAAGAGGAAGATTTCAATTTGGATCTTAATAGGGTATTTGAATTCTATTCAGGGTCTTCTCAGGCAGCAAGAAAATGTAATTTCTGAGATGAATGAGTTCTGGAAATGCAATTTTTCATTAGATTGTCATTCTTTTACCACAGAGCACAATAGTACTTATGAAACGATGGTGCGTTTTAGAGTTCATCGCTGGGCTACCCAGTCTTCTTAATTTTCTGGCTTGTAAATAATATGATCCGCATCCTGAGCAGCCCAATTTTCATGGCGGGCCAGTCCTATGTTTGAATACGCTCGAATAATATCTTCTCTCGATTCTCCCCCAAATTTCTCCTTTCTACTGGATAGCGATATGGTATTGGCTGCAACCTCAAGCATCTGAAGGTACTCTTTCTTGTTTTTCTCCATGACCTCTTCATTCGAGTTCTCCATCTTATGTATTGAGTACTCAACTTTCCAGTCTGCTCCTACTCTTTTTGGATATGGAGTCTTTGTGCGAACTTCAAGATCATCGATCATATGTTTATCGATGTCAACGAAGTAACCAAAAACAGGCTTTTTTCTGACCGAATTTTCGTTGAATTTCTTCAACCGCTCACAATGATCACTGAGATTCAAGGTTCGTTGCTCAGACAGGATATTCTCCCTGAAACTCGTTTTGAAGCTCTCAGGAAAGGATTGAAGTTCTTTTATATCAGCATCAGTAACCGGAACTGCGTAGACGTAAAGACGTGTCTGGCTTTTGCGATTAATAGGTGTGCTCTTGAGGATCAAACGGAATCCCTGGTTCGGAATGTCCTTGATGATTTCGTCCAACAATTTCTGGAAGATATCGACCGTCATCGCAAATTGGGTCTCGGCCACAAAGGAGGGCAACAGATCATTTAATAGTGATAAGTCGATCTGATTTGGTTCCGTATCTTTCAAGTGATGGGGAACGCGATGTTTGTGCTTATCGACGCCTTCGTGATTATAAAATATCTCATCTAAAGTCTGCAAGGGAAAATATTGGAACCCAAAAAACGAATTGATATTATGGTATGCAACGTAAATTCCATCCATTTGACCTATTCTGGCTTGGAAAGCATATTTAAGAAGAGCTCCTGTACGAATCAAGTCTTCATATTCTTTTGAAAATGACTCGTAATCACCATTCAATCGCCAGATTTGATACTGATTATTTTCGATATCTGGGTTGGTGCTATCATATCTTATTGAGCAAGTGGCTCTTGTCTTGAGATCGAACGTCCCATTCCCTGGCAATCTCGAATCATAACAATCAAGTTGTGAACGGAACAAAAATTTTCCAATGCCAGCATAGTTATATATATTCTCTGGACGATCCTTCAGTGCGATTTCGTGAGCATTATTTTTATGAAACTTCTCAAAGTCAGCTTCATTAGTCGTTAATAACGTTTCCAAACAGTGTCCCATTGCAGATAATAGAATTTCATTATCGTTGGATTTATCGGACTCAATAGAGTATATTTGAGAATTCTTTTTTGTGGGTTGAACAATACTCGAGCTAGGAAGTGAATTAGCCAAGCCGGAGAATGGTTCAAAATTGAATCTGCTTACTCTGGTTGGATTATAATTATTCAAAAGCAAATAAAATTGAATGAATGTTGAAGTCATGGAAGAGGTCGAAGAGTAAAAACTTTTACCGTGTTTTTCGGCCATATGCGAGAGTAGAGTATCCTTGGAAACCCTTTGAAATGTACTGATTGCATCAAAGTTGAAATCATTATGCTTTATGATCTTCTTCAAAAAGGGTGGGAAATTGTATACCCTTGTTCTTGGATCTTGCAAGAAGTGTACTCCTGGAGAGAACAATGATTTGTCAAGATTATGAGCCAAACGAGGTATCTTGGAGTGATCGAGTTCTTCCGCCTGCAGTAAGGTAATGCCTTGATCTGTTTTGGCCATGACTATACGGGTGGAATTTGCGTTCTCAAAACTAACTTTCGGAGAAATCACTCGTTGCTTGGCTGAAACAAATTGTTCTGCCTTTGTGCTTCTCGTGGAATTGGTTGTAGAGCGTAGCTTGGTTGAGTCTGGATCAGAACCCCTTGGCCTCCAATTTTTCGCTTTGAATTTGAATTGTTTATTTCTGTCTTCTTGACTAATTCCCCCAAATTCCCGTATCCTTTTCCTTCTCAATCGTAATGCTCTCTCTGGAGTGATATCGGCATCATGTGAGAACTTCCTAGGTGTAAATTGATGGCTTTCTTCCTCTTCCTTTTCCAGTACTTGTTCCTTCCTTCTCTCTTGATTTGACAAGTTGATAGCTCTACGAACTCCTTTGGAAAGAACGTTTTTGTCCAATTCTTTCACGTAGCTTTTATCGATCCTTGAAGGCCTAGACGTAGGAATACTGGTATCGTTGTTATCAGAATTGAGATTCTGGATTTCTTTCTGACGTGGTGTGATCTTGAATGTGCTTTTCAATGCTCCCGTGAGGTCAATTGGCTTCTGCTTCTTGACATATTTTCTCTTCACTGGGGCATCCAGATTCGAGCTTGAACTTGTCGTCTTGAGGAGTCGATTGGACGTGTGTATTTGCCGAAGGCCAAACTGGCGTTGTAGCCCATTTCTGACCACCGGGTACATGTTTGGGACCTCGTAGGGACAAAGCGAAATGTCTTGCTAGATCATCGCAAGACTAGATGATGGGAGCCAGGATGAGTGCGCTTACGTAATCCCAAACAAGGTGGGAGGCCATTATGGAGGAGATGCCACGGATTGTGACCACGATTCAGCAGCAGCAGCAAGTAGTACACGTCGCTGACTTGTCGAAGAGGAAGGGCCAAGTTTGAGTTTATGTGAGTCGGACCCTCAAATATTCCTTTTGCAATAAGAGTTGAAATTGGCGATAATTCGGAAATATGACATTTTTCGTGATGTCAGTGCAAGTGCCTAGTGCAGATGAAGCAGTCAACGCTATCTACAGGAAGTTCAACGTAAAAAACCAACTCAAAAGCCAAAAGTAACGACACCAGGCGGATCTACGACGTCATTTTCGCCAACTTTGATTTTTCATACTTGCAATTGGGGCTTTTCCAGGGAGTCTATTTACGGGTCAGATTCCGAGGAAGGAAGTGATTGACGGATTAGTTTCGTTTGCAAGAATTACGAGAACTTTCAACGTAGAACTGCAATGGCGTCCTGCCAGAGCCCAAAAGCAAAGGCGGAGGCGAACGCCAAACGCCAAACGTAAAAATCATCACCAGCATCCACGGGTGTAGTGGAGAGAACATTCCGAAAGATTTTTCTATCACCAGGAGGACCACCAGCGTAACTCTAGCCGGATCGTATAGGGATCATATTGTGGGGCAGGGGAATGCCTATGGAACAGATCCCGGAAGCGTGTCGAAAAGTTAAAAAGGTGCCTACGCTATAGAACGCAAAATTACCGTGCCTAACCAGTGCCTATACAAACAATATGGAACGTTTCAGATCGAGAAATTGCGAATTTTGTGGGGGATGGGGGAAGACGGGGAGAACCCCGAACCCTCGTGCAGTAACTATTGCCAAAATGGACCAATAAAGTGGGCCATGGAGAAGCTTGTTATGCAGAAGGTGAAATCATCTAATAAGACTGCGAATGGCTACAAGCCTGTTTAGGCATATCCCGTATGCTATTTTTATGTCTAATTTATGCCGTTTTCGGTGCTGGAACACATCTTGGTGAGATATTACTGGATGGTGGTTAGTGGTCATTAGTTAGGGCTTTGGTGCTGGTTTGGCTTTGGCACTGGGGCTGGCACTGGCTATGGGTTCGGCTCTTTTTTGACGGTGGCTTTGACAGTGGCTTTTTGCGGTTGTTGACTCTGGCACTGGTACTAGTGAGACTGGGACCTAGACTGGGATTGGGATTGTTACTGCCCCAGTTACAGATTTGACAATATCAATTACAATAACAATATCGACGGCATTGGCAAGAAAGAACAATCAGAATAATACCCCATGTCGGGATTAAAAACGACAATACAAGAATCACATACCGTAGGATAGAGAAATCGAGAATGCTCAAGAAACCGTTAGGGTCACCTAATTATAAAGTTCCATTTGGTCGAATTTTTTGAAGATTAGGCCACTAAGCCCCGGTGGAGTAACTGGATTATGCTGTCGACAGCCAAGAATCAAGAACCCTCTGTATGAACCATTTCTATGTTCCAGGCTTTTTGAGACATTATTCCCTATTGGTTCCTCTCTGTTTACCCCACGTAGACCTACGCGACTTGTTGTGTTTGGGTATCGCAATTTGGATCCAGCTTGATCCTTGGCCTCAACCTCGACCGGGACCCCGCTGCACGGTTGCTGGTTTCAAACCTCGAGCTCAACCATTGAAGTGGAACGTTCTATTTTCCCGTGGGTAGATCTGTCGAATTTTGGCCTGTAACAATCTGTGCTAAGCTGTCATCTGAGCATGAAGTGAATCAATCACAGTGTTTCAAGAATGATCATTAGCTCTAATTAGATAACGCATTGTGCTTTTACGAAACAGACGCATAATAACCGGGTCGCTGGAGCTGAGTATTTGCGCTCGTCGTGACTACGTCGAGACACCTGAACATGGGGCTTAAACGGAGCCACTAAACAGCCCGTCCACTTTGGGTGCGAAGCTTTGATTACTCGCGTTATCGTTTCTCACCCACTCACTTTAACCACCCTGCTTGCCAATAGCCCGAGATACATGAAGAATGTGGTATTTTCGAGATTCTTACCACCCAAAGTTCCACCGTATGCGGAAATGAGAAAGCGACGGTTACGACAGAGTCAATTGTGGCCGCCAGCTGCCTCACCACGCAGATAGCGACAGATAACGACATGGAATGACAGAATGCCACACAATTTGACAGATCATCGCCACAGGAGCCGGACGCCAACCTGTCCGAGTAGGCCTAGAGAATTATCGTGACCATTTCACGGCTACTGGCGGATTCCCCTGTGTATAGGAGGGAGAATGTGCCGTGGCCGCACTGACGGGATTCCATGGAAGGAGAAGTGTAGTGCGTTATGGGGCAAACCACGATGTGTTCAGATTAGGAATCTGGAACCTGGAACGCTTGAAAGATAATTACCAGGAAGGTACAGGACTGGGTGGCATTTGTGGGAGTTATTTTTTCATGTGAACTATGCATTTTATTCGGACCAGATGAGAGAAGCAACTGGCCCGGTAAAACTCCCAACCTCTTGCATTGGGATGTTTACCACCTGTCACCTATTACCGCTCCACCGACAAGAGGCTAGTGGCATTTCAACACAACAAGCGTAACCTCAGCAGGAAATGTAAGAAGGACGCATGAAACCATGGATATTTCGTAACTACCATAGGTTACATCGACCCTCATTCCGTAGCCCCTCTTGCTCTCCTTGCAACCTCTTCCATTGGCCGTGGTTGGTAGGAGGGTAAAAGCACCCGGTACCAGGTGGAGATGCGATGTTCCAAGAAAAAGTAGTTCTTTCACGTCCAACGCCGAAAGATCAATTCCCCACATTTCAAAAATAGTTCCGAAGCCTCATGTCACAAAGCATGAACACCTATGCTTACTGATTCCAGCAAACGCAACGGGCGAAGATCAGCTTGCTCGAGTATCGGGGTAGACGGGAGAAGAGAACCTTTGGCTCTGGGGGTTCACCCTAGCCGAAGGGTCCCGCTGATCGGCTGCGAAATCGGGCGAAATAGGGCGATATTAGGTATGGAAGCTTCGCAGTGGTGGGGCCCGAAAATTTGACGCGGAACGCCCCACCAACGGTCTCCCCAACGAAGGGCACTGAACACGTTTTGGCGGGCGATTGGGTTGTGTGGCAGTTGAGCCCTCGCGTACGGTTTTGTGGGGCGTGTTTGCGGAGTCAATCAATGGACCTTTGTGATTATGCCACTGGGTTTGAGCAGGTTTGTGGTAAACAACAAGGTTAGATTTTGCATTTGGCATCTATTTTTCGGACTATAACCTTAAGCTACGAAATCGGTAAATACAAAGTTCTGCATGCACCTGCGCCTTGAATATTTTTCTGCCACCCAGAAAATATCTTTTGTGGCCTCTCCAGTTTCAACTTCCACCTTTTGGGTGCAACCTCAATTCTAAATCAAGAGAAATTGCGATGATTCCAAGTAAACCGAACAGATCCACCGAACTATATAAACTGTAGGATTCCTTGCTTTTCACATTATCATCTTCAGCTTCCTCTCTCACAATGAAGTGGCACACTTTGGTTACCGTTCTCTTTCTCTCTTACTTCCAAGCTGCTCTCGCTTCTCCCCTCAACGTCTTGACTCAAAGAGATGTTGTGAAGCCTAAGGACGACCCTTTCTACACCCCTAAGCCTGGGTTCGAGAAGAATGCCCTCGGTGACATTCTTAACTACAGAAAGCTTGACAACAGTATCGCCCTCACTATTTGGAAGGTTCCTCTTCAAGCTGCTTACCAATTGTTGGTCCGTTCCGAAGACTCCAACCATAACCCAAATGCTATTGTTACCACTGTGCTTGTTCCAAAGAATGCTGACACCAGTAAGATCTTGTCTTACCAAGCTGCTGTTGACACCCCAGACTCGAACTGTGCACCATCTTACGCTATTCAATACGGTTCCAACCCAGACTCTTGGTTAAGCACTAATCTCGAGGTTGCCTTCTCTGAATCCGGTTTGTACGAAGGATGGATTGTCGTTATGCCGGACTTCTTAGGTCCTAAGTCTGCTTTCGGTGTCGGTGGCCAAGCTGCTTATGCCACCTTGAACTCTTTGAGGGCTGTGGTTAACTCTGGTGATATCACTGGTGCTAAGAAGGATGCTAGAATTGCTTTGTGGGGTTACTCTGGAGGATCGCAACCAACTGCTTGGGCTGCTACTTTAGCTCAAACTTACGCTCCAAACTTGAACATTGTCGGTGCCGCTGCTGGTGGTGTTCTTGTCAGCCCAGACCACATTGCCAGACGTACTATGGACGGACCATTTGCAGGTCTTATTGTCAACGCCATTAACGGTCTTGCCAACGAGTACGCAGACTTGATGACCTTCGTTAAGAAGACGTTCTACCCTGAAATTTTGCCAAAGTTCTTCAGTGCTAACAACAAATGTTTGCTCCCAAGTGTTCTTGACACAGTATTTACCAACTGGAACCAACTCTCCCCATTGGGAATTGGTGTTTTGGACCAACCTGTTGTCAAGAACATCACTACCATCAATGATTTGAGAAATGTTCCAGCCACTCCAAAGATCCCAATCCTCTTGTACAACTCCAAGTTTGATGAAATTATTCCAGCTGCCGACACTGACAGCTTGTACCAGCAATGGTGTTCTGCTGGTGCTAACATTCTCTACCGTCAAGATATTGTCGGTGGACACATCACTCAATATGCTGCTGGTGCTGGTGATGCATTCACTTTCCTCAAAGCTAGAATCAGAGGAATTGATATCAACAAGAGTGGATGCAAGAAGATTACTTCTCTTTCTAATGTCTTCAACCCTGCAGGTATTGCTGGTTTCCTTAACATCATCCCAGATGTCTTCAACACCATTGCTCATAACATCTTCAACCTCAAGAAGAGAGACGAAGAGCTTCCAGCCCTCACTGTTCCAGCAGCTATCAATGCTACTCTTGACATCCCAGAAGGAAGCCCAACTCCAAAGGGTATCGAAGACTTCCAGGACATTATCAACAACATTTTGACCGAACACTGAACTCTTAAACGAAAGAATATATAACGAATTGGGTATGTACTAAATTGAACATCAAGATATGTAATTTGCTAGTATTTCACCGAGTTCGTGCCAAATATTTAAATAATTTCTGATGACCACGAAAATTGGTATAAAGGCGAATGTCGTCCTAGAAGAGTTTTCGCAGCCATCTAATCGGACCCAAACTTCAACACCTTCGTCGAAAAAAATTCAACTGAGTAGAATGGATGAATACGCAATTAACCCCGGTTCATGCTATTACCTTTCCATTGAGGGATTTCGGTTTTGGATTTGCTTTTTTGGATTCATTCTGCTTATTATCATCAATTCATTTCTTGGTCGTGCGGCAGCGACAACATTTCGAAAATTTGAGTCAATAGTGATTGACACTCAAATTCAATGGACAACTATGGTGTATTTTTTTGAAGCAGTATTCAAACATGTTGATTATCTGGAGAAACATTACTTCTAGTTTTTCTGAAGTGAATACCTGACTTTGTCATTCAAAGTCTCGTCGAAAGTGATCTCTTCTATCTAATTAATAGAGATCTGGGCTGTCATACTACTCCGTGGTTAGCTTTGGAATCTTTGGATCGGTGCCACCACATGTAGAAACAAAGTTTTTGTCAAATTGAACAATAGTAATCCGAGGTCACATGAAATGTTCAAATAACTTTGGAATAAATTGTGTGGTCTCATTACAAAGCCTTGTTATATTCGAGACTCGCTTGTTTTGGCATATATACTCTGTGGCTTATTGTTTCCCACTAGCCAAACAACAAGAGAAGTAAAAAACGGAGAATTTGTTAGTCATTAAGAATAACACATAATGTCATCTTGATCCCCCAAGGGAACCGAAAGGTAGGAAATTTATTAATAGTTCCAAAGGATTAATTTTGAATTCGAACCACGGCAAGGCGCTAGAAAGGAGATAAAGTTAATAAAAAGATGTTTACAATCGAAATCATTTGAAGGGGGTAAAGATTTATCCAGGCACAAGGTAGAACGTAGAAGATTGTAATAAACTGTGAATGTGTATGCGCTAACGACTAAAGAAATAATTACTTTTGTTCTGGACAACATAAAATTAATTGAAATATGAATAGTTTTACATGCGAACTGTGGTGAGCACGACAAGAGTGTTCTTACCTAGATTTACCAAATCATAAACTTCGTAAAAAAATCAACAGCGTACCAAATTGAAGCATCTTTCCCTAGGTGACGTTTGCTACGTAACAAAAAACACATACAAGTACCAGACTATACTTACATTTTTCATGCATTGAAGTGTTTCTACAATGTTTGCTCAACACTTAGTGCTACAATTTTTGGGCTCGATTTCTAGACTCTAGTCTGACACTTCTTTTCCTTCGCCAAAGCCACACAATCCACATTCCCAGAGGTTACACCTAAACTTACATTCTTCATGGAAACAAGTCATCTCGACAAGAACAATAGCGGATATCCTTCTCTTTCCGTTACTTTTCTCTCACTCACTCACTCCTCCATCAATTTCCTGGTTCAACCCTCAATTTCAACATGATCTGTTGCGGTCCTCCGGATCTATGTCCCCATCTCCACATGGACAGCGAATTGTGGGGGCAGTGCAGATTGGGAATTCATGGAAGTCTTGGCGGTAGGCATAGAGTGACACTACAAACATGTAGTACGCGTATCGACTTTGAGCTCCCACTGAAATCACCCGTGGTGCAGGTCTAAAATACATAACCATATGTCAAACCTGACGTAGAGGATGCGAAAATTGCGCTAATGACCTCGAAAGAAACACAACATGGAGACTGAGGGAAAGAAAAGAAACCGTGGTGCACGGTACGGTATTGGCAGAAAATGACTTCTGCATGATCCGTAACTCTGGGATCATAAATTGCTTTGAAACTCGTGATTCTATCCACTTTATATTCATCATTTGCAAGACCGATCCCGAAACTCTTTCTATGATTCAATTGAGACATCTTTTCTAGGGATAGAATTGGGTAAGAACCACACGTAAGATAAAAAAGTGAATAGATGTCAGTGTAGAGACCACGGCCAAGAAGGAATGTCATAAGTCATTCCAACTGTGGAACGGCTACAGCCGTATTTCGAGCTTCGACTCGCTTATTGAATTACACGAATTACAAACGGCTGCAGGCTGCATATTATTTTTTTTCATAGAAGGTTTTGGTGATTCGCGTCCCGAGTGGGGTCTGTCAGTCTCCATATGTCAGTTTCCATGTGTCAGTTTCCATGTGTCAGTTTCCATGCGTCAAGCTCCATATGTGAGTTTCCATAGGTTCCTTCTTTCGTCCTTTCGTCCCTTGCTTCGAATTATTGTATATCGTTTTTCGTTTGTCGCTTTTCGTTTGTCGCTATTCGTTTGTCACTTCTCCTTTTTCAATTTGTATATACTGTACTTCATTCAACCTTCAATTCGTCAACTCCATTAGCCTCTTCCTTCATTTACATTACTTTTTTCCTGGAATCTTCAAAAAAAGCATCTCTTCAGTTCTTCCCCGCTCGTGATTCACTACTTGCTGGAGTTGGCATCATCTCCTATCCCCAAAACACTAGCCTGTAGAACTCATTGGTACCTTGTGCCTCCGAGGTTATTTACTTTCCCCACCGTTCCCCCACACTTTCGGTGAAGCCCGGTCTGATTCAACAGGAGTTGGTAATTATCGTGACCTTACAGATGGGATTTCTCAAACTAATCTGGCCGTAGCCTAGGACTGCCATTCGCCCGAAAACAATCCATTGCATAGGGGTTCCTATTCTATCAACAATAGCGGTTGGAAATCTGCAAGGAACTTCAAACTTCAGGTGCTACAGCTTCGATACAAGAGTGTAGTACTCTTATTGTTCTCAACACTTGGCCATGTATGGCCCTTTCGTGTAGCCTTCTGCTTGGTAGGTGTGAAGTTACCAGACAAAAACCGAGACATGCGAATAGGTGCAAAAAGTGGGTGATTGTGTGTGTCTGTTGTATGCCTCCAGGAATCAATCAGCAAGTGCCATAACATCACTTCTCCCGCGTTTCTTCACGACTGTGATGTCAACAACAACAGCAGCAACAACAACAACAAGGGACGAATCTAGAAGGATGTATCGTATTATTGGACTACGGCCATATGTCAAGCTCTTCGTGGCGCGTAAATTTTTATGCTCTTGCATAGAAAATATCTTCGGGTGGTTGCACAACGTGCAGCCAGCTCTTATGGCATTGGGTGCAAAGCTGTTCGCCCTAGTCCTATACTGTTCATGAATGGTATAAAAGGACTTGGAGAATCCTCCTTTCTGGTTCCTCATCAACAACTTCACAACACACAATGAAGTGGCACACAGCCTTTACAGTCCTCTTCTTAGCTTACTTCCAAGCTGTTCTCGCTTCTCCCCTCAACATTTTGGCTCCAAGAGGTCTATTGAAGCCAGAGGATGACCCTTTCTACACCCCTAAGCCTGGATTCGAGAGTCGTGCCTTAGGAGATGTTCTTGACTACAGGAAGCTCGAAAACAGTATTTCGTTTCTTATTTTCCCAATTCATGTTGATTCTATTTATCAATTTTTAGTTCGTTCTGAAGACTCGAACGGTAACCCAAATGCTATCGTTACTACTGTGATTGTGCCAGAGGACGCCGACACAAGTAAGATCTTGTCATACCATCCAGCTGTTGACACTCCTGATCCAAACTGTGCCCCATCTTACGCTATTCAACTGGGTTCTAGCGCTGGATCTTGGTTATCCACCAACATTGAGATTGCTTTGACTCAATCTGGTTTATACGAAGGATGGATTTTGGTTGTTCCAGATTACTTGGGTCCTAAGGCTGCTTTCGGTGTCGGTGGCCAAGCTGCTTATGCTACTTTGAACTCTTTGAGGGCTGTGGTTAACTCTGGTGATATCACTGGTGCTGAGAAGGATGCTAGAATTGCTTTGTGGGGTTACTCTGGAGGATCACAACCAACTGCTTGGGCTGCTACTTTAGCCCAGACCTACGCTCCAGAGTTGAACATTGTCGGTGCCGCTGCTGGTGGTGTTCTTGTCAGCCCAGACCATATTGCTAGACAGAATATGGATAAACTTACTTCAGGTCTTATTGTCAACGCCATCAACGGTCTTGCCAACGAATACTCAGACTTAAAGACTTTCATTAATGATAACTTTTACAGCGATGAGTTGGATTGGTTTTCCAAACCACAGGGCGAATGTTTGCTCGTAAGCATTTTTACTGGTAGTCCAGTCACCTGGGATCGCCTTTCAAGATTTGGAGTCGGTATTTTGGATCAACCTGTGGTCAAGAACATTACCACAATCAATAATTTGTTAAATGTTCCACAAACTCCTAATATCCCAATGTTTCTATACAACTCCAAGTTTGATGAAATTATTCCAGCTGTTGACACTGACCTGTTGTACGACCAGTGGGTTAAGAATCAAGCTCGCGTCCTCTACCGTCAAGACAAGATTGGTACCCATGTCACTCAATTAGTTGCCGGTGCTGGGGATGCTTTCACGTTCATCAAATCTGTCCTTCATGGAATAGATCCCACCAACGGTAAAAGCGACAAGATACCTTCTCTTTCCAACCTTTTCACCGAGGGTGTTCTTGATGCTGTTACGGAGGAAATTAAAGGTGTTATCGAGCAGGACATTGTTCCACACGTCTTTGAATCAGTTGCACACCAGATCCTCAAGCTCTTCAAGAGAGACGATCAACTTTCTACTGTTACTGTGCCACAAAACGTTACTTGGACCCTTGATATTCCAGAAGGTAGTCCAACTCCAAAAGGGATCGAAGACTTCCTGTTTATTATGAACAACATTTTGACCGAGCACTGAGCTCCCTAGTGTATGAATTATATAATAAGTCGATAACGTACTTAATTGAAGATTACAGAACCAAAACTCCTAGTTGTTTCCTGACCTTGAATCAAATCTTTGATTTGTTTTCAAACAGTATCTAACAAGTTTGGTGATAGGCGGAAGTCGTTCCGCGTGAGTTTTCGCAACCATAAGCTCACGACCTCCTAGTCTAACATCGTTGTCGATATAATTTCAGTTAGCCAATTGGATGAGAAGTCAAGATACACGAATTAAGGCTATTACTACTCTATTTATGATTTCATCAAAGGTAGTAAGTTTCCTCTTGCTGAATCAGATCCATTCTGTTAGCGAACAAGTTCTTTTCCAGATCGTGGATCACCTACAATATGTTGTAGTTATTTGTGACTTCCAGCTTAGACCACCGGATACCCTTGGTGAGTCTTTTTTCAAAGCAATTTCATTTAGTGAAATGGTCTTTAATATTTGAAATGTCTCTTCGACCTTCTTCTCAAGTTTTATTGGACAAACTCCAGAGGTGTTTACTAATTCTCGCTAGAAAAAGTGCCAATAAACTTCTTGTATTTCATGATGATGAGGGGGAGGGGGTCATTTTATTTAATGGTCGCTTGGATAGGCCCTGAAAAATTTAAATGTATCAACGAAATTCTTGCGGTGAAGGATAACGAAGTGAGTTTAATCAAAATATTTACATTCCGTGGGAGGTGCGTTGTAAGCCTAGTTAACTCTGGGAATTCCCCAACTCAATTTCTCAAGGCTGAACGGTAGTGGATTGCGTTAGATCTATCCGAAAGAGATAGAGAGACAGGAATGATGACATTCTTTTTGCATTGTCAATTCCATATAAATCATGAGCCCCGGTAGGATGTCTTATCAAGACAATCTATAAATTAACCTAACGGATTAATTGAATACCATCAATAGCAAGGCGTTAGAAAGGAGATAAGCTTGACTAAAAGGTTATTAATGTTCACGCTGAAGTGAAAAGGAACAAGTCTCTTTCCAAATTGTAGGTACAAGATTGTAAAAAGCAGGGAATGTGTATGTACTAATGACTAAAGAAATTAAGTTTGTTCTGGACAGCATAAAATTAACTCAAGTAGGAATAATTTCTCATGCGAACTGTGGTGAGTTTGACAACAGTGTACCTACGTAGAACCACCAATTCACAATCTTCAATAAAAATAATCAACAACGTGCCAATATGAAACGATCGTTTCTTAGTTAAAAGTTGCTGTACAACAACACACACGCTACAAATACCAGGTCCTGATTTTCGGATACCAATTTTTGAGTCTTTACAGTACAGGTTTCCAAATGTTTGGGCCACAACCTCGTGCTACAATTTTTGGGCTACCGTTTTTGGACTCAAACCTCAGGCTACTTTTTATTGCCAAAGCTACACAACCCAAATCGCCTGAAACGGTAGACCCTTATCCTATCTTTGTTTATGCAGAAGAGCTACTTTGACAAGTAACTTAACGGAAATGTCCCCTTCGATTTCCTCACTCCCTCATTTACTTCTCAATGCGGACACCAGATTAAGTGATGTGGCCTCTCGGATCTGTGCGCCAATCTCCACCTGAACTCAGCGAATTGTTGGAACAGTCCAGGTTAAGAATTTACACAAGTCTTGGCGATCTGGTATGATGGCACTACAAAAGTACTACGTGTGTTGGGTTTGAGGTTCTACTCAAATTACCCGTGGTGCAGGTCTAAAATATCTAACCACATGTCAAATACTGTTTGGGAAGATGCGAAAAATTGCGCTAGTGACTTCGAACGAAACATACAATAATTTGAGAAGGAAAGGAAAAAACCAAAAACACAAGGTTATGTATCAGTAGTACTGGACTCCTGACTCCTGCGGTATCTGAGAGTTTTAGATCCTGAAACTTGCGATTGCGCCATGATTTCTGATCCAAGCCGGCCCGGTCCCCATACTCAATCTCTAAACCAATTGAGAAATCTGATCCTGGAGTAGAAAAGGGTATGTACCACACGAAGATCACCCACAGCATATGATTTGTGAGTCTAGAAACCACAACCAAGAAGGCAAGAAGGAACATCTTAAGTTTTTGGCCACTGGGATCTTACTCTGGGCATCGCCTGGTCATTTCAACGGTGAACTACAGCTCAAGTCATGTTTGGAGCATCTCGCGGGCATTGAATTTCATGTCATAGTTACAAACGGCTGCAGGCTGCATAGAATCATTTTTCGTAGAAGGTGGATACTTGAGACCGACGTCAGGCCGGGGCTTGTCATTTGTCGCTTTCCATATGCCACTTCATGTGTCTATTCCATTCGTACTTTTCATTTTCGCTTTGCATTTGTCACTTTCCATATTTTTCTTATCATTTATCACTAACCATAAGTCGCTCATGATTTGTCCATTGCGTTTGTTCAATTCGTTAGTTCCTTCCTTTTTGCTTCCATTTGTAATCTCTCTAACCCCTTCATTAGTCATCTGTTGATGGCCCTTCCTGCCTGTGAATCACGAATTACTAGAATGCGAGGTAATTCAAGTCCACGGCACCAGTCTTCAGGACTCATTGGTACCTAGTCCCACCGAGGTCAATCCCTATCCCCACTGTTCCCCCACACTTTCGTGGAGAATGGGTCTGAAGCAAAAGGGATTGGTGATTATTGTGACCACACGGAAGGGGTCAACCAAAACTGACCTGGTTACTAACGGAGTTGTAATGAACCACGGCTCTTCTGATTGTTTCTGACAGATTAGTTCCCCACAGGTCGGGTCGGGGACGGGGACCGATACATGTTGCACAAAGTCGGTCGGCAGTAGCCTAGGGCTACATTTCGCCCGGAAACGATCTCTACAAAGGGACTCCCAGCCTATCAATAATAGCGGTAGGCAACTGCAAGGAACTTAAAAGCCCAGTTCGTTACAGCTTTGCCACAAGTGTATAGTTCTGCTATTGTTCATAACAATTGACATTCGATCGTCCGATTGGTGAAGCCTTTTGGTTATAGGTGGGAGGTTCCCAGACGAAAATAGATGCACGCAGGATGCAAAAAGTGGGTGAAGGTTGTGCCTGCTGTGTTCCGCCCTCAGGGACCAATCAGCTAGTGACATGAAATTACTTCTCCGGTCATAACCGTGTTGTCAACAATAACATGGCACGGATCTAGAAGGATGTATCGTTTTTTTAGTACTAAAACCATATGTTTAGCTCCTGGCAGCGCGCAATTTATTTTAAAGCTGTACACTTGCATAGAAAATATATCCGGGTGGCTGCACAACGTGCAGTCAACCTTTTGGCATTGGGTGCAACATCATGAACCTTAATACAAACCAGAATGCCGCGAAGCTCTTTGGCCATATGATCCAATACGGTTCACGAATGGTATAAAAGGACTTGGAGAATCCTCCTTTCTGGTTCCTCATCAACAACTTCACAACACACAATGAAGTGGCACACAGCCTTTACAGTCCTCTTCTTAGCTTACTTCCAAGCTGTTCTCGCTTCTCCCCTCAACATTTTGGCTCCAAGAGATGTTGTGAAGCCAAAGGACGACCCTTTCTACACCCCTAAGCCTGGATTCGAGAAGAATGCCCTCGGTGACATTCTTAACTACAGAAAGCTCGAAAACAGCATTTCTATTCTTATTTGGAAGGTTCCTATTGAAGCTGCTTACCAATTGTTAGTTCGTTCTGAAGACTCGAACGGAAACCCCAACGCTATCGTTACTACTGTGATTGTACCAAAGAATGCAGACACAAGTAAGATCTTGTCTTACCAAGCTGCTGTTGACACTCCTGATCCCGACTGTGCCCCATCTTACGCTATTCAACTGGGTTCTGACCCTAGCTCATGGGTGTCCACCAACATTGAGATGGCTTTGTCTCAATCTGGTTTATACGAAGGATGGATTGTCGTTATGCCAGATTTTTTGGGTCCTAAGTCTGCTTTCGGTACTGGTTACCAAGCTGCTTATGCCACCTTGAACTCTTTGAAGGCCGTTGTCAACTCTGGAGATATCACTGGTGCTAAGAAGGATGCTAGAATTGCTTTGTGGGGTTACTCTGGAGGATCACAACCAACTACTTGGGCTGCTACTTTATCTCAAACCTACGCTCCAGAGTTGAATATTGTGGGAGCATCTGCTGGTGGTGTTGTTGTCAGCCCAGACCACATTGCTAGACGTACTATGGACGGACCATTTGCAGGACTTATTGTCAACGCCATCAACGGTCTCGCAAACGAATTCCCAGCCTTAATGACTTTTATCAAGGACAACTTTTACACTAACGAATTGCCAAAGTTTTTCAAGGCTAATGGCCAGTGTTTGCTTCCAAGTGTCTTCGATACTATCTTCACCAACTGGGATCAACTTTCACCATTGGGTATCCATATTTTGGATCAAAGTGTTGTTAAAAACGTCACTACAATCAACGATTTGAGAAGTCTTCCATACACTCCCAAGGTCCCCATTTTCTTGTTTAACTCCAAGTTCGACGAGATTATTCCAGCTGCCGACACTGACAGCTTGTATGATCAATGGTGTAAAGCTGGTGCCAATGTCCTTTACCGTCAAGACTTGATTGGTGGACATATTTCTCAAGCAGTTGTCGGTGCTGGTGATGCATTCACCTTTGTCAAGGCTAGACTTAATGGGATTGAAATCACTAATAGTGGATGCAAGAAGATCACTTCTCTCTCTAATGTCTTCAACCCTTCAGGTATTGCTGGTTTCCTTGATATTGTTCCAGACATCTTCAACACCATTGCTCACAACATTTTCAACCTTAAGAAGAGAGATGAGAACCTTCCAACCCTTTCTATGCCACAAAACATTAATGCAACTCTCGTGATTCCAAAGGGAGACACAATTCCAAAGGGTATCGAAGACTTTGAGGGAATCATCAATAACATTTTCACTCACCACTGAATCTAGAACGCTGTGTGTTATTTTAAATATTAGATTTGTCACGTATAACTTATCACTGAATTGACATTAATATTCTTAATTTTTATGAAGTTATACAGTTTCCTGAACCGATTTTATTTAAAAGTTGCTACTCGCATGGTCCTAATTGTTCTCTTCGAGATAACTTTTCGCAGCCAAAATACTTAGCAAGTCCGGTATCCTCAATACCATCTGTATTTGATTTTCGCCTGGCTTTCATACCTTTTTCCACTAGAAATACATATGTATTCTAAAACAACAAGTCTAACTGGTATCATGTATTCTACCTTAATCCCTCATGATAATTTGAGAAACTTTTGACGCTGTGATATAGTGATCGAGGATTAGGCAAGAAAATTGATCCCTAATATATGCAAGGAATGTAAGTGCTAATCAGTTCAGAATGATTGATATAATGATTGATATGATAAAAAAGTACTGGGTCGTTCACTATATTGCTGTCGATATACTCTTTTCTGCAATGTAGTAGAAATGCACAACTTTTGTTGTTATTATGGGGCAAAATAGTATAAGCTCGGAGATGAGTATGCCGCGATCTATTCCCGGATTATTGTTGTGTGACATGCTAAGTCCTTGAAATGCAGCATATATTATCTTCACCGTTGTAAAATATTCGTATAGTGACCCGAGGTGAAATTTTCAAAAGAACATTGCATCAAGTGTATCTTGAAATAAGAATTTGTGTCTGGAAAGCGCAAGTTTGGGAACTTATAGCTGAAAAAAGGTGTATAGTTTCCTATTATCTCATAGTTTGGGCAAAAGTCAGCTGTGGGATGTGTCTTTCCATAAACAAAGCTTTCTGTGCAATTATTGTTGATTTCGTTTCTGAACGTCTTTTGATATGCTGAAAAATTGACCTACACTTTGGTGTTCAGACAAGTGGAATAACTTCAAATATTCATTCTAAAGCACAAAAGCTCCAAGCGCCATCCAGATATTTTCCTCGAATTGTCTCCATAAAACAAATAGATTTCCAAGTTTCCTTTGAAACAAAAGATACTCACTCAACCGCTACCGAAGAACTTAAATTAATAGACCTTTGTAGTTACGAGAACGGTCAAATTTCACAAAGGTGGGAGATTTTGTCACCAAAAATCGCAGATCTGAGGGTTGAAATCATGCTATTGTTCTAACACCTATTGTGCCAATAGTTTTATTTGATCTTTTCCATCTTGATAATTCGGAAAGTCAACTATTGGCGAAGGCAAGATCTGACCATATCGGATTACGAATACAAAAAGAGGCGAACACTATCGGGGTTTGAGATTATTTTGTTTGCCTTGTGTTGATATTTTGATTCTGATATAGTGGTATTTTCCTTCAGGACTTGATTTGTGTCTTGGTTCATATATTTTTCAATTAATCTCTAGAATAAAAGCACCAGCAAGTGAAGTTTTCCAACATTGGTGTGCCAACTTGCCAAGTAAAAATTGCAGGAAACAGAAGTTGGTAGAAGAAAAGTAAAATAAGCATCAGGAGCATGTGTAACTGCCATTTTGTCTCGAGAAAAGAGCTCCATCTTCATCTGTATTCGGGATATGTCAGATTTCTCTAGCCGTGCAATAGGGAAGAAATGTCAATTTGTCTAGACTAGCCAAAAAATGACCGGAGCAAAATCGATCATAATAGAAGCGGCAGTTCTGCTCCTTAATTCAATCATATCGATCTAGTCAAAGTTCACAAACTTCTCAGATTGAGAGAAATCATTTACATCCCAATATCAGCTACCCCAACTTATGCTGTATACCTAACACGGACACAGTGCAATTGAACTGAAAATAATAAGGTAGACCCAGCTTTTGATCAACAGACCCCACAGAAATTACCACTCAGAGAAAGAGTTCGTTTCAATTCGTCAAGTTCTCGGCCTCTTGTTGAATATTATCGGTGTCATGTCAATTGGCTCGGCCATAAACAGAAAGGGTATAAGTGGGTGTAAAGATTTCATGTGAAACATTCAAATCATCCTCGATCTATTCAAATCGGTGAAGTATCTACCCAGAATGAACATCCTCTCCAAAGTAATTACTATTTCGGTAAATTTGTGGTTTTGACCTCGTGGACTGATTACACCAAGGGCTCTGTGCGAATGCACATGATAAGGGAGTTAACCTGTCAAACTGACAAGGGGTTTGGAGCTTCACATGACATGTAATTCGGCCCGAACTTCATCCGAAAGAGTTATGGTCACTTGTTCTTGGTCGGAAACTGGGTATCTGATCCAAGTGATCTGACGGTGTTCCAGATATGAAATAGATATAGTCTGGGGTATTGTACGTCATGGCAATGTTCTCCAGCTTCCTCGAAATTTGATGCTTACAGTTTCCAATTTCAAGCATCGTATTCTTAATTGGCACTGTTTCAAACGCTCAAAACCTATAAACGAATCAATAAAGCCACCGAATTTCAGGTGGTGGCTCTGGTGCCTTCGGCGTGCATATAGCTACGGCTTCGAGGAACCTCTCATACATTTAAATCTCTTGCTGTGCTACTACAGGGACCGCCGAAACGAGAATGAAAGGGTCTCTCTACTTGAATCTAGGATCATTTGATCAAGTTTCTCTAGTCATCAACTCATCGGTTCGAGTGGGTAGCATTGTTTTCCCCACGTCGAAGTCCACTTAACAGCGTCATCAACATTTCAGAAGCATGTCATTTCCCAATTAGGAAATTCCTGGAACACTTCTTTACCTATTTTGGAGCAGCCATAAGTACAAAGTGTAGGCCCAGCGAAGATTGAATATAGAGGGGCTTAGGAATGATTCAACACACTCTGTTACTGGGCCCTTTACAGAATACAATAGTAGCTTACTTTTCCCGAATGGGTAAAGTTCCTTATTTTCTGTACCTTTATCAACTCTAGTCAAAATGATGCAAAATGTTCTGCTAAATTTTAGGTCCCCGGCAGCCATATAAAATGAAGACTTGATCCTCATAGATCTCTCAAGAATTCAGAGTCAAGCATCTTTCTCAAAATGAAGTGGCACAGTTTTTTGGCAATACTCTTCTTGTCGATAGTCCAGGTGACTATTGCCGCTCCCATTAGTATGTTCAATCATAACCTTACCCATGTTAAGGATGATCCATTCTACACCCCAAAGCCTGGGTATGAGGACCTCAAAGTCGGTGAGATTATCAGCCATAGAAAGCTCACCAACGGAATAGCATTGTTCTTCTTCGAAGAACACGTTGATAGTGTTCACCAGTTCTTGGTCCGTTCTCAAGACTCTTTTGGTAAGCCAAACGCAATTGTCACCACGGTTATTATTCCATTCAACCACAACCCAAAGAAGGTGTTGTCATACCAAGCTGCGGTTGATACTCCTGATGTGAACTGTGCACCATCGTACGCACTTCAACGTGGTTCCGACCCCGAGACTTGGTTGACCACCAATTTCGAACAGTTCTTCTCCAATGCTGGATTATTTGAAGGCTGGGCCGTGGTCATTCCAGACTTCTTGGGTCCAAGATCGGCCTTCGCTGTTGGTTTGCAAGCTGCTTATGCTACTTTGGACTCTTTGAAGGCAGTTTTGGCATCTGGCGACATTACTGGTGTCGACCCTCATGCCGATATTGGCTTATGGGGATACTCTGGAGGAACCCAGCCAACAGTTTGGGGTGCTTCTTTGGCCTCCAAGTACGCTCCTGACTTGAACATTGTTGGAGTAGCAGCTGGAGGAGTTCTTGTTAGTCCTGAGCACATTGCTAACATCACCATGGATACCGTTCTTTCGGGTCTTATTGTAAATGCTATCAACGGTCTTGCCAACGAATACCCTGAGATGATGGACTACATCAAGAAGAGTTTCTACCCTGATTCCTTGGAAGCTTTCTTCAAGCCTCAAGGGCAATGTTTGCTTCCCAGTACAGTTGACACTATCTACGCCGATTGGGGCGATTTCACTCCATTGGGCTACAAGGTCTTGCAAGATCCAGTTGTGAAAAAGTACACTTCGCTCAATAACTTGATGAACTTGGACGAAAAGCCTAAGGTTCCTCTTTTCTTCTACAACTCCAAGTACGACGAAGTTCTTCCTGCCAATGATACTGACGAGTTGTACGCCAAGTGGTGCTCAGAAGGCGTTGATATCTTCTACCGCCAGGACTTTTTCGGAGAACATCTTTCGCAGATGATAACTGGTGGTGGTAATGCTTTCACTTTCTTGAGAAACAGATTGAACGGAGTTCCTGCTGAGAAAGGGTGCAAGAAGATCAATTCATTCACCAACTTCTTGAATTTGGACTCTGTTGAAGGTTACGCTTCGCTTATCAGCGACTTGGTGGAGACCGTTTTCGGAGCTGAGATGGGAGCTGCTGCACCAGCTGCCCTCCTCCCTTCGTACAATTCCAATTCCACCTTGGTCATTAAACCAAGTCCATCAAAGACAACCGTGTCTCATGTGACATCTTTTGCTACCATTCCCAACCATCCCAGCGCCACTGCTTCCGTGGCCGGCTCATTGCTCCAATCTGCCTATTCATCTGCCGCTGCCTCCGCCAAGGCCTCTGCTTCTGCTTCTGCTTCTGCTTCTGCTTCCGCTTCCGCTTCTGCTTCTGCTTCTTCTGCTTCTAGTTCTTCATCTGGTTTTGGATCTATAATTGGATCCATAATTGGTGCCATTTTTTAAGCATTTGATACCTCCTAGAGTCTGGTCCTCTGGTCCCCTTGAAGTTACTAAGAGGTAACTTTGAATAATAGAGTTATTACACACAACACTCCAAAAGCATCTAGAACTAAATCTGGAAACTATACCTACGAGTGCGGATACGTGATAGTATTGCAATGTTATTAATATTTATATCGACTATAATAAAAATAAGAATAGACACTTGGTAGTGTGATTTTTGGTAGATTTATTAGTAGAGGGACCATTCAGCAATTTCGAAGTAAGTGATTAAGGAAAGATTAAGCTTGAACTGAGATTCTTACGTTATGTTGTAGATAAGGTAGCTGGGAAGGCGGAAAGAGACTGTCGTTGAAGGTGAAACGAAACATCAAGGAAATGAAATGCCTCCTTTAACTAAAAGTAGATGTTCAATAAAGGATATCTACACCTGTTGAAGGAAATCTCGAATTTTTACATTATTAAATTGGATACATGTCAACGTAGCACTATTCATCCACTCTAAGCAAATTAGCTTTTCGCAACCATCTTGGGCAGGTTTCGAACCTTGTGAAATCCCGACTCTTAAGTCCTTCCTAAGGACCTTTGGATTATTAGCTTAGAACTAAGCACCCCTAATTGAAATCTACTTATCTTCTTGATATTACTATATTGGTAATTATGCAAAATTGGGGATTTTTCAATAAATTACGAAGTTAACATGCCCTGTAAGTTCGAAATTAAGCCACTCTTCCCTAAGAGTGCTTAAGCACAGAACTCCTCCAAATCTCCTTCCATTCATAATCCGCTTCGGAGCCTAAAGAGTACGCCCAAACATTTATTCTATCCGTGCTTTCTCCCTCTCTAGTATATTCCATGCTCCGTACTTGCAGCCCTAACTATTGATAAGTCACGTTCCTTTACGTATGATTAGGGCTCCAGCCCTACGGACTGTCATCAAGCCAACCATTATGTGCAGGTACGCACACTAATTTTCCAACTCTCACCGCGGTGGCGGTACTAATGTCGCACCGTCGCGCGAAGTCTACCGCGAGTGGCGGTGGCTCCACCGCCAGCACAGGCTCTTTTTTGACGCATTTAGCGAGAACCTTCTCCCTACGCTCGCTAAAACGGAGTCGCATTTTTGTAGACTCCCAATCGTAGCACCACCCACTGCGAGTCTCTCCACTGGTTCGCATCAACCATTCCGACGAAAAAAATTTTGAAAATTTTCTATTAGTCTAGCAAACCAAACACTTCAAAATGGGTATGTGAAACGAAACAATAGTGAACTAGAGGTGAACGAGGGAAGACACAAGATGTATGTCTAGACTGAATAACGGGGAACGAAAGATCCAACAGACCGTTCGAAATTTCAACCAAGTTAAGTCATTAGATGATGAGGTTTCAACCTTTTCATGAAAAGCAGAGCGAGAACCCATTTACATGATTAGTGGGAAGAAATTTTGGGCAGAAGCAGTTTTAACTGGTGGAGCGCTCATATAACAAGTTACTTGGAGCATAAAGAGCCAGTCAAATAGCCAAAAGGAAGCCCTTTAAATCCAGAGTCTAGGGCCAGCCAAGCCTATATCATACAACATCTTGTCACCATCGAAACTTCACGTCCAAGTGCTTCATACTAACATTTCAGGTAGAGTTATTCGTAACCAAAGAAAGGGTGCTGGTTCTATCTTCACCTCCCACACCAGATTGAGAAAGGGAGCCGCCAAGTTGAGAACTTTGGATTATGCTGAGCGTCACGGTTACATTCGTGGTATCGTCAAGCAAATCATCCACGACCCAGGAAGAGGTGCCCCATTGGCCAAGGTCGCTTTCCGTGACCCTTACAAGTACAAGTTGAGAGAGGAAACTTTCATTGCCAACGAAGGTGTCTACACCGGACAATTCATTTACGCCGGTAAGAAGGCTTCCTTGAATGTTGGTAACATCTTGCCTTTGGGTGAGTGCCCAGAAGGTACCATCGTCTCTAACGTCGAAGAAAAGCCAGGAGACAGAGGTGCTTTGGGTAGAACCTCCGGTAACTACGTTATCATTATTGGACACAACCCAGACGAGGGTAAGACCAGAGTCAAGTTGCCATCTGGTGCCAAGAAGATCATCTCTTCTTCTGCCAGAGGTGTCATCGGTGTCGTCGCCGGTGGAGGAAGAATCGACAAGCCATTGTTGAAGGCTGGTAGAGCTTTCCACAAGTACAAGGTCAAGAGAAACTCCTGGCCAAAGACCAGAGGTGTTGCCATGAACCCAGTCGATCACCCTCATGGTGGTGGTAACCATCAACACATTGGTAAGGCTTCTACTATCTCTAGAGGTGCCGTTGCCGGTCAAAAGGCTGGTTTGATTGCTGCCAGAAGAACCGGTTTGTTGCGTGGTACTCAAAAGACCTCCGATTAGAGGGTGGGGCTTTTGTTGTTTTAATATATCAAATCTAGTACGTACAAGATTGTAGGACGTAGGGGTATGAAAATGCGTACCTGATCTAGGTCACCAAGGTGAGCCAATTGACAAGGATTAACCAAGTCCCTGACAGGTAAATTGAATAATTCTAGTCGGTTAGTAGGAAAATGTTGAAAATGAAAATAATCAACAGTTCAATACTTATGTTGATGGTTAAATTGACAACGAACGAAATGTGATATTTCATGAATTGCCTTCTTCATGAGAATTCAGTACAAAACTTGTTGGCCAATGAAGTATTATGAAGTTTAAAATTTTTTCAACGGACAAAGTTGACGATTTATTGACACCACAAGGATTTAATATTCAAGATGAGTTTCGAAAAGAGATCACTGCTTACCTGACCGGTTCATTACTTTCCGTTTTAATTTAATCTTGCTGAAGAATCACTAGTTGAGATCAAAGAGGATATTTTCATTTTGAGAAGAATAAATTCAATCATGGAGTGAAGACCCAAATCAGCTCACAGAATATCGATATTCAAGTTCAACACTTCTCCATTAAATTGACAAACTCAACACACTTACACTTGTGTTATGAAAGAGAAAGAGCACTTCAAGTATCAAGAAGCTTCGGAATTAATTCAACTGCTTTGAGCGCTACCGGAGAAATACTTCAGACAATAACTAGATCTCACAAACGAACTGAAACATTCCTAAAAACAACTCATGATATAGCTATACTCATTGATCAATGAGGTGCTCATAAAATTCAATCCACCACTTTCAACCTCTCTACGAAGAGATAACCATGAACTATATTAACATTATACAATGATATGTAACACTGAACACCTAAGCGGACTTCTCAGCTCTAGCCTTAGCCAAAGCCTTAGCAGTACCGTGCAAAGCGTATCTGTGGTTTCTTCTGAACTTGGCATCGACACCCTTCAAAGATGGGTACTTGTAAGTCTTAGGCTTCTTGATACCGTTCTTGTGAGCCTTCTTGGTTTGGTTGTGGGCGGTGTGGTTCTTAGACTTAGACATGTTTCTAAAGGTTAGTAAGCTATTTCTCTGAAATATAGAGAATGGAACATCGTTATGGTGGTTCAGGAATCAAAGAATGACAGCATGAATTGCTAGAACTTGACTATTTGGAACTCTTTTGATTCTTGCTTCGTCCATGAAAGAATTAATGAACTTAGCTCTTGTTCCGTAGATTCCATACCCTCAGTAAACCGATGAATGAAATCTACCAGTAACCAAAGGCAAAGCTGAAACATTAAGTTGGACATTCGACTGGTGCTGGACTGGACTAAAATTGACACTTCTTTCAGAGCAAATCTGCCATTTGACTTGAAGAATACACGATGGCTATGTCGGACTTGGGGATATTGTTTCGTCTCGCTTTTTGAATCATCTGTACTTCATGCTGACCTCCTTGAATTTATGAATCTCATATGTTGGTTCCATCCTCTGGAGATCCCATTTGGGCCCGCCAAACATACCCTAATTACTTGTGGTGAAGAAGTAGAAAAATCGAAAAGTTCTTTTACCTAATGAGTTGGTGAGCGTAGAGGAAATTTTTTCGCGGGTGTGCACATAGGGACACTTAGTCACGTGCAAACATACGAAGTCACGAGACTAGAGGTCTCAAGCCCTAGAAGGTACAAGGTCAATTCATAGATATTGTCGCTTACAACAACTAATTGGGTATTAGTGGCATATCAGGTAAGAAGGTATTGCTCTTTGAAGACAGTAATGTATGAGAGGAACCAAAGAGATAAGAGCGATAAAATCTGTAACATGTTACGGTGTTCTCCGTATATTAGGTATAGCTAACTAGGGTGCGTAGTGAGCCCAACATGTAATACTTCTAACATGGGTAACATAGTATCAGGAATGATAGGCCTGATACTGAGCGATAACCATGTACATTAGGCTTAACGTGTATGACCTTATGGATGTGACGTAAACATCATACCAAGTGTAACAAATCTGACGTGTATTGATATATTATTTCAGGTACCATGTGTCCTAAAAGTATGAAATATTTCAGGTATTGTAGGCCCCATCTCTATAATAAGTGACCTGCTATAGAGGGCCTAACATGCGATGAGTATGAAGTACCATGAGTATAGCACCATGTCGATCATAACGTAAACACGTATACCAAGTGATACGAATAAAAGGTAACACTTACCTCTCTATTCAACCTGAACAAAATGCTGCTACAACCAAAGGTCTTTCCTAACTTACGTGTTCATTAATATACAGATGTGTTTAGTTGGTTGGAACAACGTCCATGGCCTTGGCTCTCTTGGCCTTCTTTTCAACGGCCTTGGAACCCATGATACCTCCACCCCAGTGTCTTCTGGAGTCTTCGTACTTCTCGATGAAGTTAGCGTTGATGGTGGAGACCAACTTGGCCAACTCAGCTTCGTCAGCAGAGTTGACTTCGGTCAAAGCAGCAACAGAGGAGGTCTTCTTGTGGACCAAAGTACCCAATCTGGCCTTACCCTTGATGATGGCGTAAGGAACACCCATCTTCTTACACAAAGCTGGCAAGAAAACGACCAACTCGATTGGGTCGACGTCGTTGGCAATCAAAACCAACTTGGCCTTCTTGTTCTCAATCAAGGAGACGACGTGGTTCAAACCGTACTTGACAACAACTGGCTTTGGAGAGACGTCCTTGGCGGTCTTACCTTCAGCGATGGCAGCGGCCTCCTTGGTCAATCTTTCCTTCTTCTCAGCAGCAGTTTCTGGTCTGTACTTGTTGAACAACTTGATGGCTTGAGCAGCGGTGTTCTTGTCCAAAGTGTTTTGGAATTGAGAGATGGCTGGAGGAACCTTCAATCTCATGGACAAGATCTTCTTTTGTCTTTGCAATCTGACATATTCTGGCCATTTGACGAATCTAGACAAGTTTCTCTTTGGTTGAACAGATTGTCCGATACCAAAGTTCTTTGGAGTAGACTCGAACAATGGGTTCTTGACGGAGGCGGTGGCCTTGGTCTTGGTGGCTAATGGCGCTGGAGCAACTCTCTTGGAAGGCTGTGTCATTGAGTAAGTTAGTTTCAAGTGTTCTCCAAATGTTGTCAACGAACGTCCTTAAAAACCAGTTTACCCTACAGTATCATGTGATACTCAGCCTGTGCCACAAGAAGTGAAGCACATTCTAGATTCAGCACTCAACTTCACGAGAAAGTTGATCACTAAATCTTGGTCCGAGAAGCGGGAGGTCCCGATCTCAGCCCTTAGAAATCCGAACTGCATCACTCCTTGCGCACAACCTTAGTCAACTATGATTTTGCGGGAAGGAGGATGTTGTTCCAACGTCTTAAGATGGACTTACCATTTTGTACGAATAAAGAAAAGTGGTTGTTGAAGAAGAGAAAATTTTTCACTCGCATTATAGGACCTGAAGTTTGGTCCTGCACCTAAGTTTTGGTCCTGTATATAAACATTATACGAATATGGGCTGCATAGCTGTAAACAGCTGTGTTGGGATTGAATACAGTAACACCAGTAGTAAGTGTATGAGAGATTATCAGAATTGAGGAAATAGATTTAAGGGATATAACTCATGTGAAAAATGAATTTAAATGGAGAGTAAGTTTGGAGAAATGTCCTCACACTATTGTGAAACTTTTCACACTACATGTGATTGAAATGCCAAAAAAAAGACTTATTTAAATTGAAAAGTTGGCTAGTGACACGGACATTAAGCCTTGATACTCTAAAGATTCCATTCAGAACACCTAGAGAGGCAGTACAGGCGATATAACTTCCTTTTAAGTGATATCGGTGAATGCACGACATTAATTTCATAACATTCACACAGGATACGAAGATTTCTTCTGGCAAATAGCTTCAAATCAATTGTTCAATTCAAAGTTATTAAATCAACTCATTGAACTTCAAATTTATAGAAGTTATTCCAATTTTTGACCAGAAAACTACGAAGTTAGCAAGTACTCGTAATAAATTTATAAATATACCGTTATACTAATAGTTGAAATCATTCCTCTTGATTTCTAAAATACCCAACATTCCTATGTAGAGAAAGTTAACTGCCACATGAGGCCTGGTTCTTGTGGTCCCTTATAGACAAAACAATGTTGCCCGACCATGTTCAACCTGGACTTGGTTGTGCTGCTGGTACAAAAAAGATTTTTCGCAGCCAAATGGAAGTCTACCAAATTTGGTTGATTTCGAAGAGTTCAACTCTCTTACCGTTGTTTGAGTCCAAAGAGTTCCTGACCTCTGCTCTTATCTGGTCCACCATAGCAGGATGTGCACACGAAGTAAATGCAACGGAGCCCATAGACCTCTCAATCTCGTACTCGATGATGTCTTTGGTATTGGGTCTTCCAGGAGAAAAGAGGACATGACGGAATGTTGATAACATACGGGAGACATCGGACTTCATAATACTATCCTCGTCCTTTTCACTAGAGGAATCGATATTCCAGCTGGTGACAAACACCTCAACGTCCACTTGCGTATCCCGCAATGCCATGAGTTCTTCCTTGAACCAAAGCACCGATTTGAAGTCTCGAATCACCCAGTAGAGCTTGATCAGTCTCTTTTCAGAGAAGTACCTCTTTGAGAGCTCGTAAACATCGGGATAGACCGCTGGAATACCGTTTCCACCCGCAAAGAAAACCGCATTGTCGAATTTGTACACTGGAAGTTGAGAACCGTATGGTCCTTCGACAAGGACGTTGATCTTGAGCGTGTGGTCGGAAGTATTGACCAAATCGTTATAGATGGATCTTGTTATCCCCGTCTTGACTCTCATGTAAAACGTGATGTGGTCGCTTTTCAGAACTGACTCCACTAAACTAAATGGATGTGATTGCCAGAAGTGGAGCGGACGCACAAAGTGTACGAAGGCATGGGATCCAGGATTGGGTCTCCACCATTTTGGTCTTTGAACGGTTACTCGGAGAGTTTCATAGTTAATCAACTCCACCGTGGCCTCACGTACCCCAAAAAACATCAAGCGGACCAATCTGAGTACTCGGTCGAAGCCCCAAACGGCCACCGAAGCGTAGTGGAACTGGTGCAAGCTGATGTGCGAACAGTGTCTCCAGGTAGCAGCAAGAACCACAATAGCCAAGGCGATATGGGTCACAAGAAAGAACTCATACCATTTGTTTCTGAAGTACTGAAGGGCAAAAACTAGCATCAAGCATGCGGCCAGCAAGCCCACGATCCCGCAGATATAGTAGGTAGCCTTCAAGCTGTCGTTGAGGGTATTAAATGAAATTTGGGTGTAGGTGTACCCCATTCCGTGAACAAAAATGAGAGCCACAAACACACGGGCGATCCAGCGGTGGAATAACACAAACCTCGAGTACGACCAGCCAGTGGCCCACTGCAAGAGGTTGTTTCTTCCGGCGAAGAGAATCAATAATGGCATGGTGAACAACGCCATGTAGGCGCACCGGCCGGTGTAAGCAGACACCCGCATACTCTCTGGTGAAGAGACGTTGGTTCCACAGAAAACAGCCACGAGAATAAGCCACCCTACGAGACAGAGGGTCTCGAACCGAAGTGGCACCATCCACTTCACGAACGTGCCCTTGGAGACCGCATGGTGGCGAGTTCCTGTTGGGGCCAATGCCAAATGTTTGCGGAGCCAGTTGGAAGTTGGCCCGTGGAACCCAGTGATGAGTTTAGGAAACAAAAAGTATACCCACCGGTATATGGTGGCTGCCTGCAACACCACGAACCAGTAGCCACTTAAGGCAATTCCGTAATAGATAGTCCAGTTATTTGTGCTCGCGGTTCCGTAATTAGTAGCGAAGGTTGCCTTGACTAGGGCGCTGTCGAGCTGAACAGGAGAGTATAGCGTCGGGTGACCGGTGATGGTAGAAGCATTGACCAAATGGCTGGTGCCGTTTTGGTACGAATCGCGTACCTGGTCAATAGTCAACTGATACCCGGAACAGGCCCCGAGAAATTGGTTCAAATAGGCGGGATCTTGGAAGTTTTCCATGATGCAATGGGCCATGGACGCCAACGGAGCTTGGTTGTTAACGTCACAGTAGCACTCGAGGTCCGCAATGCCCTCCACAGCGAATGCAGCCACCAGGTCGAGGAGCTGGGCACATGTTTGGGGTGCAATTGCGGCCTTGGGAGTGAACACTAGCGCAGCCAGTGCCAAATGTGCAGCCACGAGAATTGGAATAATCGGTATGAGCATTGAAATAAGTAGTTATTATGGATGGGAAATACTAGGGAGCTGCTAGATTGGTGAGCTCAACTGGATTTAATTATGTAGTGATTTAAATAGAGGCTCAGTTTGTGGTTCACTGGAGGTGTTCGTTGTTATTATGAATCGATCCGCTATTCCTTGGGGACATAGTGGCCCTTTTATTTCTAGTAGAACAACCGGTCCGATACCATGGAAGCCGGCCGCAGCTGATTAGATTTCCTTACTACTTGCAATCTAAGCTCCTGATTGCCAAGCGTGGGCAGATGAAATATTTTTTTGTTATTCACAACTGTCACCGTGTAGCTGTGATCCTGCCGTGCTATGATAGACATTCTGCGTCTGATGCTGATGCACGAACGGTTGCGAACAATACTGTGGATCCCAACACGGGAACTGGCCCGAAACCAGCGTGGCCAGGGTTCCACGTCCGAACTGCACACAACGTGTTTACTATGGTGACTAGTTATCTGTAATCGATGGAACTGCAGCAATCCTGAAAATGTGCTAGAGTCCCGGAGCAGCAAAAGTGTCAAAATCCAGGAACTTTGGGTGAGAAATCGAGATCTCGCACACAGACCTTGGTGCCAAGACCAGAGCTGCTACAAGGAGGAGGAATGGCTCATGATGGCTCGTGATCTTGAGAAGCTGAGTCGCCCCATTTGGTGGAGGTGGCTCAGGTAAATGCTTCACGATTTCCGTGGGATGTGCTCAGAGAAACCGAGTTATTGTCCACGTTCAAAGCACTAGCACGCTGTGTCTATGCAATGTTTTTCCGAAGTCCAGGAACAGAAATAAGGTCCCATAATTCGGTGATTTTGGGGGGTTTGACGGCTTTGGTGGGGTGTTCTGTTGACGTGTGCAGCGAAGTGGGGCTGTGGCCCAACTGGGAGGTGTGAGATGCTCGAAACAGGGCTTTTGGGACGTTTCATGGCCTAAACAAGCGTGAATCTTGGAGGTTTGGTGGAGGTTTGGTGGAGTTTGTAATGCTTACTAAACTTACTAAACTTACTAACACTATATGAGCACTTACAGACTTGAACGTGCGAGCCAGAGCACAATAGACTAGGAGCACAGGATTGGAATAGAATAGGATTAAGAACAAAAGCGCAACTCGCATTCGCATTGTTTTATAGTATAGATACGATCACAATCTCACCGGGAATAATCAGACTCAGAGTTACTGATAGTTAGAAGAGATTTAGTAATTGGGCCAGAGGAGAGAACAGAAGAGTATGTCAGTGGTGGTGAGCAAAGCAAAGAAAATCATGGATATGGTTAATTGAGGATAGAGGAGATAGTGTGGATTCTCTTAGATTCTCTTATCGCATCTACAAGTGTAGGGGAGGTGACCGCAGTCTAAACCTTGGCATGGTTATTTCGTGATATATCCAATTAGACGGATTTAAACGAGATGACACAGCCGACCAACAGGGGGATACCGTCTCTCGGGACAACAGGTGGTGGAGAATATGAGAACGTAATGGAGAGTATAGAGCTACGAGAAAGCAGAAGTAGAGAGTTAAGTGCTACAATAAAAGCCTCTATGCCTACCGGTGGTAGCTAGGGTTAATAGATGGAGATTAGGTGAATGCTGGGGCAAGGAGAATATTTCGAATTCTTGGATCAGACCAAAAGGCGATGGGGAAGCAACAATCTGGTTTTGGGAAGGAATGTCTTGCCGAGAAAGCAAAAAAGAGGGGAGGAAAAGGCGGTGATGGATCAAAAAAGTATTCGAAGGAGATGATCATATCTGTCTGAGGGAGAAGCAAATTGGATCATTACACGAGGGTTTTCTGTCATAACCCATAGCAAGAAACAAGACGTCACAATTCGAACATGTAATTAATTGTCACGTATTTCCTGTAGTCTAAGAATTATTGGAGCATAGACAAACAAAATGATTAAGATGAAGAAGCACGGAAATGGTATTATTCAGTATCGACTGGCATATGTGGTGGAGTGGATAAAGACTGGCATAAATATTCTGGGGTATGGAGCAGCTCAGAGAAGTCGAGTCAGTCGCCAGAAAAATTCATTTATTGAGAATTCCTCAATAATCAATTAAAGTCAGTTGGGTTCAATCAATTTCTTCGCAGACCTCACATAGCGCTTCATATTACCTCAGGACAGCCAGAGCATTCCTGAAAATTAATCAGCAGCTCCCCATTAGCCTCCCACTAGGTCCTCCACTAGCTTCTCACTCGATTTTCCATTCTTCTAAGATGTTTATAACTCCCAATAACCCAAACGTTACAACATTATACGATTTCTTTAAGTGATGTGTCTCAAGACCACGAAACGGTACAAAGTTTGACAGGTCGCGACATCACCAAAAAATATCTGTGGGTGAATGTTTCGGCATTTGAAACTCATCTGCATGCTTGACTTGATGCATGAACAGCCGAGGGATAATCATACTGATCAATCAGTAAAAAGGCATTTCTCAGAGTTCCAACCCAGAACTTTGTGAATGCGGTCGATCTGGATCGGTCTCAATGTTTCTGGCCGAGAATCTCCAACGCACGCGAGCAGAGGTGTGCCAGCGGGATCAGCAGAGACCCGCGCACGTGACAGCGCACGTGACCAGACACCACAGGCGCGCTCGCTAATGCAGAGTCACGTGCCACCCGTATCCACCCGTTCCTCCCTACCCCAAGGACCTCTATCCTGCTTCCACCGAGGCACGTGACGTGCCCCACCTTTCAAGCATGTGTTTCTAGAATCAACTCAACATGCCCGACCCAGAGAAGAAGTATATCGTGGCCAACTTCGAGCCACTGGACGCCACGCAGCTCAGAAAGGCGTCCAATTCCCATCTCCTTGTTGAATTTCCGATTTTGGCGTCAGCTTTATCGCAAATATTCCCCTACTTGCTCCTCATAGACGGGTTCCTAGAAATAGTCACCTGGACCAACGATGATCCCTACCAGAATTTCATCCTCGTGGTGATTTATTCATGCATTGTAATGTGGTGGAACATACTCAGCTGTGTGATTTTGCCCATTCTCATCACCATCAGCTTTGCCTGTATTGTGTGGTCCATCAGCTCGGTGATATACGACTCCAAATTCGATGAAAAACCCACCATTGACGAGGTTCTACACACCTTGCACAACATCACCGTCCGCTTCGAGATGATGCTTCGTCCGGTGCAGCACATCCCGTTCAAATTCAGAAACTACGCCAAACTCATCTTGATGACGATTTTGCTCACACCTGTGCATTTATTGCTCACGAAGACCATCTTGCCTCCCCAGCGGTTTTTGTGGATAACGGGGCTCTTTGTCTTGACATATCATTCGCCTTGGTCGTTCACCATCCGGAGATTGCTCTGGAGATCTGTCTATGTGCGGATCTTCGCCTTTTATGTCACTGGCTTAGATATCAAATTGACCCGAAATACCCCAGTCAATGCAACCACACTTTCTAGGATCCAAAGTCCTACCGCTAGTGATGAAGAGGATCTTGCCAAGATCCAAGTTCTCAGTGATTTCCGCATTTTGAAAAAGGTGGTGACTTCTCCTACGCAATTAAAACAAATTGTTCTTTTTGAAGTTCTCGAGAACGAGAGAAGGTGGTTTGGGCTCGGATGGTCTGGCCATTTGTTGCCTACAGAACGTCCCAACTTTTGTCATGAAAAATCGAAGTCTCAAAGCCCTGAAGTGGGATTGAATCCCACAGAACACTTCGCATTTCCTATTTTTGAGGACGATATTTATTCATATTCATGGAGCTGGAGAGATAAGTCGTGGAGCTTAGTCAAGGAGTTGGACGGTGTTAAAACTGATGATGGTTGGATTTATTACGACAGTTCCTGGAGGAAACCACGTTCTACCGATGGATTTTCAAGGTATACTAGATCCAGAAAATGGACCAGACTGGCCGTGTTGTTGATTGACAAGCAAGATACTGTTTATGACGAATGAGTGAGTATAAGCATTTTATGTGTATAAATTATGACAATTATATGACATTGAATTCTGTTATTTGGGATGGTTCATTTCTGTTGTAGGTTCCAGGACTTCGTAAATGAATGCAAATGTAGAAATATTCAGGAAGCAAAATGATATCGATGTGATAGAGGGTCCAAACTTGAGTTTCTTAGTAAGAGAAGTATTAATATAATTCCATCCTTTACAAACAAAGGATAAGATTTTGAGGAAATCGGTTCATGACGTATCCCATAAAATTGGTTCAGCAAGTTATTCACAGGAATTCTTTCTGCTTCAAACATTTCCAGCGTAGGAATTGACCATTTTGACCTTACAAATATGTTCATTAAAGTGAATGATTCAATGAATATCAATTGACTGTTTGTGCTGGATATTTTATGACCTTTATCCATTATTGTGAGACTAGTCTCAATCAGTCTTACCCGTGTCAAAAATGACTATACATTTCAAAGATTCTTTTCCAGGTACCATGTGTGAAGTTTTTCTAAAAGACGGCCCCAGACGAATAATTGATTTCTACTCACACCAAAACTGGGCTTACATTGAAAGTCTCATGATGCGAAAAGAGTCTTAGGTTAGTCACTGATAAGTAGAAAATCGATGTAATTGATATTGACTCCAGCAAAATAGCTCAACAACCATTATTTCCTATTCCACCTTGTCAAATTTTTCTCCATTTCTGTTCTGTTTCCTTTCCAATTTCTTTCCAATTTCCTTCTTCTTCTTCTTCATATTCTTATCAAACTCAGAAATCACAAACTCTTCACAAATCCTCAAACTTCGAAGTCTCAATGTTTGCACCCACACCGCTTAATTTACCAGAGACCAATTTTCACTGCATCGCACTGAAAATTTAAAACTTTTCATAACTTCACCATCCTAAGAAAACATGGCCACAGAAGACAAGGGTACCAACGATCCGCTTTTGCCCAAATATAAGGGTGAAGGAGACCGTGTGAATGGAAAGGAATGGAAGGTGAAGAAGCAAGCGTTCAGAGTGAAGACTTTCGGAGTCAAGTCCACGTTCCAGCGCAGAGAAGAGAAGAAGCTTCAAGAATCTCAATTCAAGCAGAGACTCAAGGACCTTCAAGATGAGAAGGAAGACATCAAGCAGAACAGAATCACCGAAATGAAGAGAAGAAAAGACATCAAGGCCGAGAAGGAAAGACAGGAAAGAATCGCTGCTAAGATGAGTGCTAAGAAGGCCGAGAGATTGAGAAAGAAGGAGAAGAGAAACAAGTTGTTGAAGGAACGTTAAGCTACTGGTCTTTGAACTGATATGGAGAGATATGGAGAGATACGCAGATATACATTCTTCGTGTGCGGTCGGGAGGACCTCTGTTGAACAACATTCAAGAGGTGAACAGTGGAAAGAAAAATTTGGCCTGGTTTCAGGGGTAGACATACTGGAAATCCTACAGGAATTCCACCTGATACATACAAAATTAGCCGCTCATAGTTCCTGCTAGAGCCTATCAGAAACCGTCCAGCCTCCCGTCTGTTCCAGCTATTCCTTCTTGGGTTACCCAAGCCAGCTCATCGCCTCCTGCATATAGACAAGAGCACTGTGGTCGCGCACGACTTTTGCACAACTCTGGAGGCCCCGGTTGTGCAAACGCTGCAAATGCAGCGAAATGTGGATATGCTTCTCCGGTTGGACCACGGCTCCAACACCTGTGGACTCCAAGCGGTTCCTTCCCCGGTTTTTTTGACATAGTTTAGCAATATATGAAGTTGCTTGCGTATAGGAGTGCAGGCCGCGTGATTAAGGGGATAAGGTGGCGGGCGCGCAGGGGTTACCCGGACATTTCGATGTGAGTATTTAAAGAGAGCGAAATCCGCACCTTTGCCCACGGCCTCACTGGAGATATCTATCCTGTATATTGGCATCGAGACTTCTGTGCCATATTCATCACGTCAAACCATCACTATTCGTTTTTGGGGGAACATATAGGATCAGGTTATTGGCGGTCTATATAGTCTGCAATAAATAATAATAGACAGGTTGTTCAGCAGCTATCGTGCAGACACAAGGTTTGGGATACATTGAATTGTTTATCTCCGCCGCTTAATATCATAATACATCAAGATGGATTCCTTGAAATTACCAACCACCGCCGCTCAGGCTAAGGCTTTCACTGCTCCAAACTCATTGTTGTTCCCTCAAGGGATCGACGGTGAACACAAGACAGAACAGTTGCAAGAGAATCATGTTCATGACAATATTCCCATGAAGAAGGAGGAAACCTCCGACGTGGTTGAACCAAAACAAGATGAGGACGACGGTGCCACTTCTGGTATCGTGCCCACATTGCAGAATATTGTGGCAACTGTGAACTTGGATTGTCGTTTGGATTTGAAAACCATTGCCTTACATGCTCGTAATGCGGAATACAATCCTAAGCGTTTCGCTGCCGTTATCATGAGAATCAGAGAACCAAAGACCACTGCATTGATCTTCGCTTCTGGTAAGATGGTCGTGACTGGTGCCAAGTCTGAGGATGACTCCAAATTGGCTTCTAGAAAGTACGCCAGAATTATTCAAAAGTTGGGGTTCAATGCCAAGTTTACTGATTTCAAGATTCAAAACATTGTCGGTTCTTGTGATGTCAAGTTTCCTATCCGTTTGGAGGGTTTGGCCTTCTCGCACGGAAATTTCTCGTCGTATGAACCTGAATTATTCCCTGGTCTCATTTATAGAATGGTGAAACCTAAAATTGTGTTGTTGATTTTCGTCTCTGGAAAGATTGTGTTGACTGGTGCTAAGCAAAGAGAAGAAATCTATGCTGCGTTTGAAGCCATTTACCCTGTGTTGAGCGAATTCCGTAAATCCTAAACTCTTGTACCATATCACATACGGAACATGATCCTATAACTTCAACGGTGTTCTAGGTCATTGTACTTTAGCTTCATAAATCAAAAAAATTATCAAATCCCACCACTCACGTACCACGCTTTATTTCATAGGGATTTCGTTTTGCTTCACACCACCTGGCTCACAGTTGTTTATACTTGCATGATGGAGACTTAAGAATGTCTTCACGATTTGACCTTCAAGTAACGCAATTTTTAGGTTAATATATCTATCCTTTTTCAGCAGTAGAGTCTTGAGTAAATGAATAATAGTTTCATCCTTTCTCTGTCGTTTTAACTTTCGTCACGGCTCCTATGAAAAAACTGTCGATTCCTTTCTGTTGATCTTTTTTGCTGATTTTTCTGCTAACATAGATGGGTTTGGAGGCTTTGACATTCAGAATTTCAGGTCGGCTATTAGAATTGTCTGAAATAGCGATCTCGGCCTTTGATTCCTGACTGCTTCGTGTAAACAACGTCGAAATGTCTCTAGACTTGAATAGTTTGTAATGCGTCTTTGCTTCAAAACTCAATGGAGCATTCAAATCAGGAGATTCTTTGTCCTTCCATTCGGATTCTGGATGTTCAAAATCTGAATAAACCGGACAATGATCAGAACCTAAGATCAGGGGCCAAATGCCGGCAGCCGAGATATTCTTCAACATTTTTGGGCAAGAAATTAAAATTAAGTCTATTCTGGAACCAAAGTTGGTTGTACGGGCAAAGGTCATGGTGTTCCACACCGTGTAGATCATCATTTCACGGCCCCGGTATTCACGTGTAGAATCGTGAAGAAACTGAGTTTCTTTCTGGAGTAGATACTTTTCCACCAATAAATCATCTTGTAAGCCAGGAATTACGTAGTTGTTGAGCAATTCTCGTGCCGGTGTAGACGACTTGAAGTTAATACATTCAGAAAAGTTTATCTTCTCGAAGAGATTTCCCTCAACGACAGCTTCAACCAACTTGTCTTTTGCTCTGTCGTCGATACTCTCTGCAGAATCTATAAGGTCAAGACAAACATTGATGTCGCCCATAACCACCACTTGTTTGCCCAACACACGTGTAAGATTATGTGCTCTCTTTAGGACAGCACGTAAGAAGTTCAATCTGAACTGCTCTCCTTCCTCTGTTCCCATCGAATTTGCAGGACAGTAAAGCGAAAACACAACCACATTGGATGCCAATTCCACCACCACGCACCGTCCCTCACTATCTAAGCGAAGGGCCTCCACCGGGTCAATCTCGGGATACCCTCCTATGGCGTTCGCAGACTCACGATATGGTGTGGATGAGCCATTTGGCGTCAAGTATCCCGTGATGCCTTCCTCTGCTTTGACCACCGATAACCCCATTTTGACACCAATGGGGTCAGAAGGCTTCGGCCTTCTGACAAAGAGTCCCACGCCGCTGTAGCCCTTCTTTGTTTTAGGAAGCGAGATAAACAGTCTGTATTCATCTAGATGGCCGATGTTATGGAGCGACGAGAGATTGCCGTTGGACACCTTGAGCTCTTGGAGCGAGATGATGTCGGCTTGAAACGCGGCGAGAAAAGCGTTGTAGTTCTGGTTGATTTGGTTCCATGGATGGTACTTGAACACGGTTTTGATGCCGTTGACATTGAACGTCACGTAGCGGATGGCATGGATGGACTTTTTGGGCTGTACTAGAGGTTCGTCCATCAACTTTGAAGAGAACTGGCCCTTGAGGTGGGGTGACGGTAAATAAATGTGATGGTTAAGTGCGAGGAAGTGAAACTCTGAGAATTAGTGACTGTGAGATTTAGCGGAACTGTGAGAATTGACTGAGAAGTTACGAGGAAATTGTAGAGATACTGAGAAATGACAGGAAGGAACTGAGAAAGACCTTAAGAAATGAGCGAAGAAGTGGGAAGGCAAGTCGCTGTGAAAACTGAACCCAAACTAGTTCGGGATTTTAAAGTGTGCAGAGTCTACGTGGTGGTCAATGAAATTTCTGAGAGATTGGAAATCGGGGGATTTGACACTTTTGGTTTTCAGGGATAGTCGGGAGGGGGGAGGGGGGTTTCTTTTGTTACTGGAAATTTGAATGTCTCTATTTTGGTCTGAATTATAGGTCTTTCGGTCTATAAGAATTGTCGCCTGTTTCGATTGTCGCATAAATCATGAGTTTGTTATGCTGAAGTTACTGGAATTACGTTATATTGAACATTAAATGATTTTTCAAGCTTTTCAGATTTTCTGTTCCTTCTTGAATAGTTGACGTGTTCTGGCCGTTGGCGAATGGTTTTCTCTACTGGTAGTACCCGAATCACTTTGAGTTGCCTCTTCGTACCTTAAGTACATTGGAATATCGCACCATTTTTCACTTGGGAGGGTGTCGAACATGAAACAGAAATTGCATTTAGTAGTGAACCTGAGGTGAAGATACTAGAATATTGTCTTCAAACTGGAGTAATTTCAGCGGACATGGTGGACAAATGAGAATTTTCAAGACGAGAATAAACAGAGTACATTGTGAAAATTGTGAAATTTTGAAAAAATGTGTTTTACGGAGCAAGTAATGAAAGCGAATTTGGTGAAAAGGAAGAAGGAGTCTAAGTAGAGTACCTGTTGAAATTGGTGATTAAACGTAAAAAGCCAACCTCGTACTGGTGAATATAGGAAGACAGCAGACCGAGAAAAAATACTCAAAACAATGTCTACATACACCAACACCACGGGGTGCTACCTAAGGCTCAAAAAGTTCCAAACTCTTATACCACTTAGCAATATTAGCATTCGGCGAAGCTGGAAACTAGATGATACAGGGCATCACTGCCCTTTGGTACAGACAAAAAGATATTTTCTATATCTCTGATTATACAAGCTTGAGGGTTTTTGGACAATAAACACTTGTAACCGAATCCACGGTTTATTGATAATTCAACGCAGATTTCTTCAGAAGAAGCGAAACTGAAAGCAAGGAGCTTACTAGTTGCGAGAGTTATCAATAAAACCGTCGAACATGTGCGGCACTGAATTTGGACCTAAGGTTTGAGGAACTGAAACCAAATACATAAGATCTAGTTCTTACAAACAATAGAAAAAAATAAATAATTATATCTAAATATATTTAAAATGAGAATTTTGAAACATTCCAAACTCCCTGCCTTCATATTCCAAATAGTCCCAGAAGTAAAAGAAATGGCCCTTGGAAACAAATTGAGGTAGAATACCCGAAACTGAGTCTGAGTCCGTGGACCCTTTATGAATTGAATGAAACAATTGTTGAATTCCTCACTAATTTGGAAGAACTGGGAGATGATAAGAAAATCCCCTTGTTAGATATACAGATAGTGCCTATACTATATTAGGTTCAAATGTGATGCAAAGCAATGATACTGATGCAAGGCCCATGGATAAAGGTAGCAGGTGGATGTCCGTTTCAAGCATGCTTAGAAAAATAAGTTTTCAGGGGAAATGAACTAAAAGCAAACAGGGCCAAACCATGCCTTAGGTATAATATTTGAAGATCTGGGTCGAATTCGACCAACCAGTGAGATGCACATGGTGCATTAGCGAAGCGTTTTGATAGTAGCCCTAGAATGCCATGATTGGTTATGTACAAGACCCATGGGTTATGGTCATGGTCTTGCCGCCATATTTTGATCGGAATATATTATTTAAAAGCATTGTGAATATTCTCAGGAACTTTCAAAGAGGTTACCGATTTTTGTCTAGAACATTACCAATTTGTCTGGGAAATTACCAATCTTGGTATCAGTGATCTCCGCCTACACCCAAGAGCTTTTCTCTGGTAACTTCATACCTTTTCTTGATTTTAAAGCTTCAGCTCTCCTCTTGCTATTATATCTTACTCTTGTCGAATAGTGAGAATTCACTACCCCACAATTTCTATTACACTAGAAGCGACTAAAAAGTAGATAAGGGGTTCCACCTATTTTGAGATCTATGTTAGAAGTCAATTCTTGAAGAGTAAGTTTAGAGTGATGGAGTTATTTTGCCAAATTTATTTACAAAACCGCCTCAAAAAAATATTAGAGAAGCTATCTACGCTTCTTCCCATAGTATCATATACTTCAGTAACGCAGAACCTCATAGAACTCTTTCTTCAACAATAAACTGAACTAGCACTATTGATGTGATACATAAAAGCGGAGAGAAAAAATGAAGACGGTTGAGGATCTCGTACGACATAATCTTGAGACATCCATAGTGCCGATGGTGAATATGGACCTACAGATGCAATTTTGTAAGAAGAGCACGATGAAATCGACTATCATTAATTTAACTTCTAAGTTTAGGTTAAATTTAGGATTACTGCGAAGCAGAGAGTTTAGCCTAAGATCAAGGCTCGATTCAGATTCAAGAAGTCCAAAGAAAGGAATCAGTAAGGTGACATGGCATGAGGTCCTAGAAATACAATTTAAGAGAGAAGAGGGAGAGTGGAGGTAGAAGAAAGCAGAAATAAGGTCGATGTATCTCTTATTAGTCTCGTCCCTTCCTTGCACTTAATCGCTGAATTCACTGAAGCTAACCTGAGGATTTTCCGTTGTTGTGCTGGTACTTAATTGTATTTGTCTTTTCTTTGAAGCATAGAGCACAGTTCTTGCGTCAAATCAAGTTATCGTTATCAATTTCATGACAATACGTTTTTGGTCCAATTCTTAAACCCAAAGCTCCAAAGCTGAAGTCAAATCTCAAGCCCAAATGCGAGGCCAATTCGGAGTTCAAATCTACTCCCAAGGTTCGGAACCAGAGGTCCAGAACTCAATGTCCACTGGTCGTCAGACAACTTGTGATATTCTCACAATAAGCGACGGGACTTTCTTGTTCCAAATTGTAGGTGCTGTAGTTTTTACCATGCTGGGTGCTAAACCATAGTTGCTTCTAGTGCCACGGTCCTCCCCTTTGGGACATATTAGTCTCTCTACATTATTGACCTTTTGGCTTGACTCGGGCACTAAATAAAATAAAAGATGTACTCAGATGAGTCCAGAGATGAGGAACACCTTCGAACTTTGAATTGGTCTCTCCTATCTGATCATTCCACTCCTATTTCTTTCCCCTTTCCTTCTCCTATTACAGTTCTTGACCCCTACACTGGAACCCATCACCATGTCTCCTTCCGTATCTACCACTATACCCTCTATAGCAGCAGCTCTACCACTCGACGCTCCAGCAACCAATCCAGGTTCGTAAATACTTCTTCTTTGGGTGAAAAGTTTTAACATATCGAGATTATTTTCTGCGTCACTATTGATAGTCCCTGCAACCAGTGAATTGAAGGGACACCGGGCCGTAAATCTCTTAGTGAAAAACCAGGAGTATCTGTGGTCGTGGAACAATCACAAACACAATAAGCCGTAGCCCAGGGTACACTCAGCTATTCTGCATAGTTAAGGCTCCCCTTGGAGATCCCTCTTTGCTACTGGACACGGTGCCATAATAGAGACACTATGGGGCCGATTGTACAGTGCGGGTTCTCGGTTGCATTTGCAAGTTACGGGGACAGGGCGAGGTTTGCTGGTTGGAGCCACTTTTCAACAGCCATGCCTAGAACCGCCAAACGCACTAAAACCGTCATCTGATCTAGTGATGCACATCAGGAGCCCATCGCACCATCTCTGGCCCTTGTCGCCGCAGTTCGGTGCTCCATGATCTGTTCCCAGCTGTAGAGAATTTTTCACTCACAGTATGCAACAGGGCCGGAATTGGCCGCACCAAACCCCCGGCCACACCCCCGGCCAGCGCACCGCCCCAGAGGTGCCCCTAGGGCCTGTCTCCAGTCCCAATGGCCCCAATGTGCTCCCTGGCCCTGTCCCCTGGTGTCTATTGTTCTCCAGACAATCACCTGGCCAAGGACTAGACCCCCGCGTGGGTCTAGTCCGCACAATCTCCGTCTAATATACCGTTGTGGCACCCAATCCGTAGCCCATTAGCCTTCCCATTCTGTCATTTTTCACCCCGACCGCGTCATTTCCGGCATCGTCTAGCCACGCGTTCCGGGGTTTATATGGCCGCAGTCCCTGGGCAGATTCCTTCTGCACCGACGCTCTCGCTACCGACGCTTCCTCCACCGCCATCGCTCGCACCAGCACTCCTGAGGTCGCCCTACACCAACATACGTAAACCCACGTTAGTCCACGCCATTCCACGTTAGTCCACGTTTAGCACATCAAGGCACTTAAAGCACGGCGACTTACGTTACGTTCCGCAGTGTTTCCTGGCCCTCTCCGAATTCCGTGCCCAAACCCACCCGATCTGGTCTCGCTACCGTCCCCTACACTCCAGGGCCAAATTCATCGCTACCCTCGCACCTCCATTTTGGGCCTGTGGTTCACCATAACAAGACCCCAAAACAAACACCCAACCTCCGCCAAATCTTGAAACACCCCGATCCTCCCATTGCAATCTCATTGCAACGCCTTCCCACGCCATCCCAGCCCATTTTGTCCCAATTCCAGCCCATTTTGCCCCAATTCCAACCCCATTGGCTTGCCTTTTCCGTTTTGGTGCAATCGCGTTTTCTGCCTCCCTCGCACTAAATCCTCCCTCTGAGCCCGTCCCATCACGTTTTGGGCCGCCTGTTTCACCCAGTTTCGTTTCTCCCTATCGCGTCACGTCCTCCTCGTGCGAGAGAAAAAAGATCAACATTTTGCTTCTGCCTCCAACCGCCTAATTCTCATTTCTCCATCCACTCTTTTATACCCCCACCCCAGGCCCAGCTAGCCCTACCGCCCATCGGACCACGCGCAAGGCCCAACCAACACGCCCACTTCCACCCAAGTATACCCCGGCTTTTTCCAGGCTCTCCAGGCTCTCCAGGCTCCCCAGGCTCCCCGAATCTCCCAAGCCCACCGCCATGATTGATGCAGACTTATTCATCAAGAACTCGCCGTTTCGCATCACCCACAGCGATTCGGCCTCTGCCTACAATCTCTCCAATACCACGCCCGACTTGCTCAAGTTCCAGCTCCAGGAGCAGTACCGCAACAAGCTCCAGGAATTGAAGAGCGATGTGCCCTCCGGCGACTTGCACTTGTTGAACATGCAATTCTTGGAGGACTCGTTCAATCTGCATCTTCAGTCCAACTTGGACAAGGGAAACATCACGCTCAACGAATCGTTGCCCAGCCTCAGCTCCTCCACAACCACCGACGACGACGAAGACTTCGAGATGGACTCGTTCATCTTGAGCACGTCGGCCAAGCCCAACTACCTCAACTTGAAGGTCCTCATCGAGAACTCGATCTTGGACACCTCCAAGATAAACAAGGACTCTATCCTCTCGTTGGCGTCGCTCCGTACGCTCAAGTCGTCGATTCAGGAGAAGAGAGAGTTGCAGCAGTACCTCGTGTCCAAGATAACCATATCCCAACAATTTATTTCCAGCATAATATTGAAACAGCAACCGGACCACGAGGAATTGGATGCTCCCTTGTTGTTGAAGATCTTGAAGCTGAACACCTCTCTTCAAGACCAACTCTTATCGATCAATACAGAATTGGAGGTGTTGACTATGAGGCTCAACAACCATAACTTGGCCTGTTTAGTTCTCGGATATGTTGAAGACGTGAAGATCTCTTCCGCGAACAAGGATCACATCAATGAGAAGGATGGCATCCCAACCTCTTCTCCATTCAATTCTCCAAGAAGAATGACCTCAAATTCTCCACAAAAACCCGTCTCTTCCGATTCAGTACTCAAATCATTTGATTCGTTATTCTCCCATGTCGCCTCTATCGCAGCTCAAAGAAACATCACATTACCAGCACCTCCATCCCCATCACACTCACAAGCTGATACAATCAAAGCAAGAACGCAATGGACACAAAGTTGTATCGATGCAATTCTCAATGTTTCCACATTCCATCCTCCAGTCACTCAGACAGAGAGACCTTCAACACCAGTTGGCGAGAAAGCTACAGCTGGATCTAGCTCATCTCCTAGCAAGGAAAATTCTTTTGCGAACGATAATTCGTTCTTTTCTTCCAGTTCTCCATTAAGATCCAACCCCAGTTCGTCTGACAAGATTTTAATGGAGTACAAGACAGCATTAAATGATATGAGATTCTCGCATCAATACCTCACCAAAGAATACGAAATTTCAAGGGAGAGCTCCCTGAAGTTGATACAAGAATATCGTAAGAGAATATCCCAATTGGAGAAGGAATTATACATTTCAAAAGGATCTTCAAGAGCTTCGCCATCTTTAGGAGGAAACACCGATGAGTTGACTACTAAGGATAAGGAGATCAATAGACTTCGTAAAGAATTGAATCTTTTGAAGATTGACAAGATCGGCATGAGGTCCAACAACGGGAGTACATCGCAACTTTTGACTTCCCCAAGAATTGCACAAGGTGTATACGACACGTCCATGGTATCTTCAAATTCATTCAATGCACAATCAAACAGTGTGATATCTCCAGTGACAGGAGAGCTGTTGAGCTTGCCAGATCAAATATCTTCTCCTGATGATGAAGAAGATTCGCATTTCGTGAACAATTCCATTCCCTCAACTACACCAACATCGGGTCTTGGTGGCGGCATGAGTAATGGAATTTTGAGAAAAGAATTCAAGAAGATTGTGAGTGATATCCAGGACCAACATGAGGTCGAACTTAGTGAGGAGAGGATTCTGAGAAGAAATCTCCAGATCGAGATTGAAAGATTGAGAGCCCAATTATCTGGTAACTAATGGACTTATAGACTTGTATTCTTGATATGTATTATTTGTGCTCTTAGAGATGTAATAAATTTATTTAACTGGATCCGGAAACGTGAAGTGTAAAGCATTAGGCGTCCTTGATTATCAGTTTGTTCCATTAACTGGCGGTGTAGTGAATTAATGAATTCTTTCCGTAAAGGATAAAGAACATTTTTCAATGGAAACTAGAACACAGCACCGACTTTTTATTCATCTAAGATTTTATAAAGCATTTCAAACTCATCATGAACTACGACTCTATTTTCTTCGACTCCATTCTTGTCTTTCCCCTGAATTTTTAGCACTATTTTCACGCATTTTGCTCTTTCTTCATTTACCTTTCCTGGCCCATCTGATTCATCTAATGTCGCACGCGTCTTGTACTATAGAAATGATCTGGTGACATAGAAGACAAGAAAGACTTTGAAGACATTGATACACAATTTACCAACAAAACGAGTAGAACTCCACGCCAAGAGCCTTCTCGTGTCCTCAATACTAATACATCATCTTTAGTATCCTTTCTGGTTACACTAAATACGGAGTGGCTGGAGTTCCTAGGATGGGTGACTCCAATATCACCAATTATCTGAACTTCTTCCAACAAGGGTACCAACTTCACCAGGATAGAGGCAATTTGCCAGTGCATAAAGAGGAACAGCAAGGAGATCACCAATCTTTGAAGCTAGAACCTTTTCTGGCGGAGCAAGCACAAAGCGTAAAGGATTTGGAGAGAATGAATGGCCCAGAAGAGCTGCAAGGATGTCTAAAAGAACATCTACACAGTCAACGGAACATCCATGAACTGCTACCATCAATGGACCATAATAATAATAGAGCCTTGAACGCAGCTTTCTTGAACAAATACTTAGACGAGTCAATTGGGGCACATCGAAAGGCGCCAGAATCGACAACTTTGGATGCTGGCATGGGTTTACAGCATGTTCCTGTTGCAAATGAGGTGAATATAAACGAGGCAGATCAATCAACAGAAGATCTACTTCCACCATCGTTACAGAATGCTATGATGAGTGGAGAAATTACCGAATCTACGAACACTCAACACATGCAAACCCTGAACCAACATAATGTGCCAGAAATTAATCAACAATTTAGTCATCGACAACCTTCTATTCAACAACTTCCTAACCAGCATTTCTTCAACCCTCAACTTGACCAGCAGCTTCAATATCACCACGACATTAATTCATATAATCCACAAGGTTCTGGTCAAGATGTGTACATGCAAAATCCAGAATTGGTACTGACCTATCAACCCTACTATGGGCCCTCTTCGGATGCAGTGATACAGCAAAATAGTTCGGACGTCACTGTGGCCCAATTGGTACAGCAATTAATACTTCAATCTGAGTCCTTTTACAACAAAGCCCACGAAATCGTGATATCTACTTCTACGGAAGAGGGCATTCAAAACTATTTCAAGTTGATCAAGCTTTCCATCAAACTGCTTTTAATTGTCCTCAAAAAGTATATCAGAAATCTTGATCCATACATGCAACTGGTTGTTTGTTACAAATTAGCAAAGATATATTATTATGAGACAGAAAATTTGGATAGAGCGGAAGAGTACATTAATAGAGCTTCTGCAATTGCTACAAGAAATCAATTTGTTCAAATAAAATTTATGTGTGATTATTTATCGAGTCAAATATTGCAATCAACTAATCAGAAGCTATTAAGCAACTTCTTGAACTCAAAAATTGAACACTATAAGGAATTAGGATACCACTCTTACGCCAACATGCTCTCAGTTTTAAAAGTCAGCAGTGCGTTGGTTTGCGACACTAATACAGGATTGGTCTTGTTACAACAGGTCAGTCAGGATCAAAATATTCATCCATTCACCCGTTTATACACTTTAGCACATCAGAGCAATTTACATCTTCATCGTGGTTCACCTGCTCAATCTGGGATCTGCCTTGATCAGGCAGAACAAATACTAAACAGTCTTAAAGAAGGAACTTACCCTACTCAATTGTTAGCAATGTACTATATGCTGAAATATTTGAATCTAATTCAAACAGATAATATAAGCAATGCAAAGTTGTTCATGCACAAAGTTAGTGGATATTTGAATTCTCAACAGGCATCCAATTGGGACTCTTGGCTGGAGGATGGAAAGTTTGGAATTGTTACAGGGGACATTGACTACAATATATGCTGGTTGAGTTCGGATGAGTTCGTGATTTTGTTTTACTTTCTCAGTGGAGTGAATTTGTTGACAGAAGTATCCAATGGAAAAAGAAAAGCAAAGAAAGTGTTTGATAAATGTTTGCTGATTATTGAAAAACAACTCGGTGATCTTTCTGATCCAATGGGAACCAAAAGAAACTGGTCTATCAAAAAGCTTCAGGATACCTTGTCTCGATACAGGTACTATAAGTATAATGTTTCTTATTATCAGTGCTGGATGGGGTTTTTGAACAATGATTTCAATGAGGTCAGATGGTTGAACGAGTTCATGGCTGATTACAATAACGAAACATTTAAAGAAGATGAGAACTACCACAGTGTGTTACTTCCTAAAGTCTTTTATTTATTTGCTGCTTACTATCAGTTCAAAGGAGATATACAAGCAAGCAAGTATTATTACATCAAGGTACGAAATCTTGCGAGTAGAGATATTTTGGAGCATAAATTTTCGACTGACAATGCTTACGAGAAGGGATTCTTGAAGGGCAAAGGAGAATTTAATGAGCTATTCATATTTTCAACTATTCATCTATTGATTCTCAATGAGTACGAGATCCGTGAACTTTCCCAAAATAAGGTTGCTATTGATCTCAGTGACCATTATGAAGCTAGAAATCGCTTCCATGATGACTTGACCAACGCTTTCACCCCCAAAAGTTCATCAAATACATTTGCTGTCAATTTTACTGGGTCAAATGAATTATTAAAATTGACCTTTCATTTGATACTAAATCTTTTCAACGGTCAAGAAAACTCAAAGAATGAAAGGCAAGTGAAAAGCGAAGATTTAATAGCTCAGATGGGTGAAACATTGGAAAATTTCCATAACGCAACCAGTTTTCCATTCTTGACCAACTTGATCAACTACTTGATCTATACCGGAACAGACAATATTGAGGAAAGAAATACGTACCGTCAAAAGTGTATTGCGATGATTTCAGTTTCATCTAACTCGGATAATGACAGAATAATGAGCATATTCATTTTGAAAAGTCTTATACAATATTTCAGAGAAACAGGGGATAATGACAAAGCGAGCATGGCAGAAATGCAATTGGAATACTTCTACAATGGAGTTCAGCCCAAGTTTGAATTTTTACGGAATAATGTCCTTGGATCGTACAAGCAGTCGGAAGGTGAGAAATCATAAAAGAATTATGTCATGATCGATTCCATTTGAAAGATTGACTCCAAACCATTTGCAATTCAGATAGAGTTAAGATTAATTCACTCGAGCATAGCATAAATAACAATTCAATTAAAATTTAGCATATAGATAAAATTATATCAACCCTCCAAGCTCATGATACTAATGAAAATAATAATATACAACTTCAATTTTCTAAGAATTCAACACATTACCAATTATTACTATTTTATCAGTCTAAAATACTTTTAGTGGTAAGTTTATAGCTGAACTACGAAGATTTCACTAGTATTCACCATACCAATTTATTATTGATACGGAACAACTTAATCAAAATGTGAAACTCTACAATGTCATTTCGTCGATAATCAATGTCAATAGATGTACAGAATTATGTATGGAACATGGATGCATTATTTCTTGGCCTTCTTCTTCTTTTCACTCTTTTCTTCAGAGTCTTCGGCCTTTCTCTTCTTTTCCTTCTTTTCCTTCTTTTCCTTCTTCTCTTTCTTTTCCTTCTTTTCCTTCTTCTCCTTCTTCTCTTCCTTGTCTTCGTCGCTCTTCTCAACTTCTTCAATCAAAGTCTTCTTTGGAAGTTGGACTTCTGGAGCAGCCAACTTGGACTCAGGAACAGCAGGGGCTGGCTCTTCATCGTGGTCCTTGTACTCCTTCTTCCAGGATTCTGGGGTGTTCTCGTTGGCTCTTCCGAACTTGTCCAACTTACCGTCGGCCTTCATTTGCTTCTTCTTTTGAGCAACTGGTCCCAATCCCCATCTTCTTGGGTAGGTGTCACGTTCCATGATACATCTCTTGACCTTGGCCACAACACCGTGGTCACATCCTTGCAAGTCCACAGTGGTCATTTGGGCAATACCAATGGCAATGGCTTCACCCTTGGTGGTCATCAAGACGACTTCGTCGTATAATTCAATGCCTTCTTCGTAACGTAACAAACCAGGAATCATCAACTTAGCTCCGTAACAGACAGAGTTCACAGCAGAGTCCTTGACCACGATTCTCTTGTAACCCACCAATAAAGATTCTAAAGGTTGGATGATCTTTCTCAAGTAAGATTCGTCTCTGGTGTTGTCGTAGACGTATTGAGCATCCAAAACGTCGTGGAGAGTAACCAAGTTGTCGTTTTCTCCCATGGCACCGGAACGAACACGACGTAACTCTTGCATGTGTCCACCAACACCGAGCAACATACCCAAATGGACACACAAGGTTCTCATATAGGTACCGGCTTCACAAGAGGCCCAGAAAACACCCAAACCACGCTTGTTATCGAACTCAATCAACTTGGAGTCGTAGATAGTACGCACACGCAATTGTCTCTTGACGGCAGAAATCAATGGAGGTCTTTGGAACAAAGCACCGGTCAAGTTTTCCAACGAACGACCCAAGTCCTTGGCGTCGGCCAACTCTTCGTGCAATCTGACGATACAGACATACTCCTTACCAGCACCTTGCTGGGACTTGACCAATCTTGTGGCACGATCCACACAAACAATCAAACAACCGGTAACCTTAGGGTCCAAGGTTCCCGAGTGACCGGTCTTCTCGACTCTCAATATACGCTTGATCCAGGCAACGACTTCGTGCGAAGAAGGGTTGGAAGGCTTGTCAAGGTTGATGACACCGGAGGAGACGTAGGACTTGAGGTCTCTCTTCAAAGGAGTGGAACCACATGGAATGGGGGTGTAGTGGCCGCTTCTGACCAACAACTTGTCGAAGTTCTTCAACAACAATGGCCATTCGGACGTATCGTTGGATGGGGCAACGGCCTCTGGTTTAATCACGTAGTCAGACATGGTGAAGAGTGAAGGAAAAGTTGAAAATTTGAAAATGTTTTGAGATGGGGTCGTGCGCGGGACGACTCGAGGTCGATATCAGTAGGTGAGACTTTGGCTGCGTGGAGAGATGAGATGCGAATGGGGACGAAGTACAAGTAGGCGATTTAAAAGAACCATGGGAATTTGAAGGGGATAGAGGTGGATGTGGAGACTCAGGGGGTGAATTATCTAATAAGGGCGTTGTTGGGTGACTATTGTCTTTTTTTGGGGATTTTTGCCGGTGATTTGGGGTTTTTGCGGCTGTATAAAGAGAGATGCCTTAATGATAGTGAAGTGCGCAATCATTTAACTATGGAAATCGTGAACTATGGAAATCGTTAACTATGGGAAATCATTGACTACAGAGAATAGTTCACCACAGAGAATAGTTGACTATAGAGAATCTCCATAGTGCAAGTCTTGTACAAAGCAAGCAGTTGGAATTACTTCAATAGTGAACTGATACGTATGTGCCTGGTACAATAGTGGCCGACTTGAACATATGAATCTCCAGGACTTGAGTTTTTGGGGTTTATATCTGATTCTAGAATATTGATTTATAAGTCTGAGGCCTACTTCTTTGTTTCCATCGTCTATAGGTTGTGTTTTCCATGCATTTCATGGTTCTATATTCTAATTATGCAGTAGATGGACTTATAAATTAACATTGCGAGAGACACAATGCCAGCAACTTGTATTCACACATTAGTTACTGTATCATGTCTGCATGACCATCATCATAGCATTAGGGTCATTATAGCAAGATTTCGTAATCAACAACAGTGACATGAAAAAGGATTTAGTCGTTTTCTTACTCCAGCTCCATGAAACTCTTATTTACTAGTCTCCAACCCCATTTTCGTGGCAATTTCGTTCTTAGTCAATTCTAGCCAAAAAAGCTCTCTTCCCAAATTACGTACTGTCTTAACGCAAGTATCTATACTTGTGTCATTGATGAGTTCTCCTTGACTTTGGAAGCTTCCACCTATTAAACTTATGGTGTCTTTAATTGCCTTGGTCTCCAGTACGACATCATACAATTGTTTCACCAAGATCAGATCCGGAATAATTAAATCGTCCAAATCTATGGTATTGTCTTGTGTAGAAATCCGGTCCGATTGCTGTGAGTTGACGGAATCTAGCGATGCAAGTATCTGGTTTAAAGTGGTGATATTGTGCAATTGCAGTTTCAAATAGTTGACATGTTCATCCAAGTTTTGCGAATTTGCCAAGGCTTGTTGGTTATGGTGCTTCAACTGAGCATGAAGTGCATTGATTCGGGCTTCTTGGTGCTTTGCATCTTTTGATAAAGTAACAACACAGTTTCCACTAGGATCATTGAGAAATTTGCTGGCTTTCTCATTGAGTGCTCTCAAGTGGGACTGATCGACCGAGACCTTATCACTTGAAGTGGCTGTAGAGTCCATCAAATCAACTTCCCCTTTGACTCTGCTGGCAGGGTGAGTTTCAAGTGGGTTTGGAGATCTGATATGCTGGGTTTGGGGGTGGTCGAAGTGTCTTGATTCATCTTGGTGATGATTTAAAACATGAGGGACTTGGGCTTGTGGTAATCCTTCAGTTCTCGCCTGGAGAGTATACTGATGGTACTGGCTAGGATTTTGCTCTGGATTTGTTCGAATATTATTTTGAAAAGTATTTGGTCCTGTTTGTGGATGAATATTCTGTTGGAAAGTATCTTGGATCGATCCTTCGTTCCTTGGTGGAGCTCTTCGCGGAGACGTTTGACTCGGTAATGGAAGTGGAGCTTGGTATTTCAAGGGAACATTGGATCCGGTATTATTTGGAGATTGAGCTGTCAACTGTACTTTTTCAGGAAGCACTGGCACGGCTGGAGCGCCAACACCAGAAGCAGAAGTAGAAGAGGAAACTGGAGAAGTGGAAGAAGAAGGCATTAAAGGAACTTTTGAAGGTTTTGGAGGAAGTGGAGGTCCATTGGAGGGACTCGGGGTATATTGAGGAATTTCGGGAGATGCTATATTTGAATGTTGCACTGGGGAACCATGGGGTACATTTCCTTTCTGGATAGGTGGATCTCTTGACAAAACCTCGTAAATAACATTGATCAACTCCAACAAGTTGAATTTGCCGGCTTCGGGGTTTCCTGGGGTGCATTGGTTGTGCCAGGCTGCCAAGTATGGGTGGTAGAAACGGCCTTGAGAATCAACATGGTTCCCTGGCTTCAAGAACAATGCCTTCTCGTGGTTGGGAAGAACAAACACCAAAGGAACCCCAGCCGGATTTCCAGAAAATGGATAGTTCAAAGGAACCCATATCTCCAACGATACACCTATTTCCTGGACCTGAAGCGTACCGAAAAGATTGACCAACAATTCCGATTGACCGTTACCGGAGGTGAAAACTTGGGTCTTGACCTTAAAGTTGAAGTTCTTCTTGAGGTGAACCTCAAGAAACTGGTAGATATGGGTGTAGGCGATTTGCTTATTCACATACTGAGCTTGCAATACATTGTAGAGCCAATTGGTGACTTGGGCAGAAAGTGGCATGGGGGGCCACTGGAAACAGCTGTATTACCTGAAAGAGGTGAAGATGATGAATATTGCAAATGCTAAGTCGTCCTCTTTGGGCCAGATTGGTGGGGTCTTGTTGGTACTACGATAGGCTGGAGGTTGAATATCTGGTCACGTGATACATCCCAACACGTGACACGGATCACGCGACCGCTGTTCTCGAGTGTCCATTCCAGCACTCGAGGTCACGATAACAGGAGAAGAAGTCAACAAAGATGAGCGGGTATGTTGCGTGTTTTGCTTTCCAAAGGCCTCAGAATACTAGAGTGGATGGATTCGTGCCCGTGATCAGAAAAAACAGGCCAAATAGGGGCTCAATTCACCATACTAGAACAGTTCTACAGATTGCCCTATAACACAAGATGGTCTTCAGATATGGCTAAAAATCGGCCAGAGGCTCCCAGCAATTACTTCATTGCGATCATTACTAACCCCACAGATACCTTATCGTGCTTGGATTCGTGTTAACGGCCCTTTTATCCACCCTTGCGTGGATGTTTGCCCCTAAGACCAACCAGACTGTGTGGAGATCTTCCGTCATCTTGTGTTTGGCCATGTGCTACTTGATGTGGGCCATCACCTACTTGGCCCAGCTACACCCGTTGGAAGCCCCCAGAAAGTCAAACTTGAGACCCGAATAGGTCTGTAGTGGGTCTTTAATGCCATAATTGTGCGTTGTGTCTGCGCAAAAGCAGAGACGCCAGGCGGCCAGGAAGAATTCTGACTATCTAGAAGGGCACGAAGCTCCAATGCCTACGTCCATACGTCATATCCACTTCAAATGTCCCACTCAGAATCTTGAAATGTGGTATGTTCAATACTTTGCTTCGCACGCAGGAGACTATATTCATATTCAAACTGGTATTCATAAATCATTTATCTTTCAATTCTAAGCCAAAACAGTTCAAAATGAAAACTTGTAGACAGGAGAACCCTTCGACTTCCAGTGTTGTAGAATTAAACAAGAACAGAAGTAAGAAGTCACTAAGTAAAGAAGTTTGATCTCTCTAGTAGTCCTTCAAACCTAATGATAGTGCTAGCCCTGTACTGAGAATGATTGTCCGGGTAACCCCACCACTATATAAGTAGAAATTTTCACAACGTACTTTCTTAATTACACCAAATAGTCAATACACATACCACCTGAAAACCGTAGGAAACCTCCTGTTTCTGCCTCATATTCCCAGCCAATGGAATCTTGGGTCTTGTTTTGGAGAAGATGAAGCCTGGAGTCGGCCAAGTGACTTTGATACATTCGTTTGGACTGATGACAGGATCGTGCCACAAGCATCGCACTCGAGGGTCTTGGGACTCTGGATGATGGCTATGGCTACAAGAGTATGACTAGTAGGTGTCAATTTTGGTGAAGGTTGCAACCTTAGAGGTTCCTGATGGAACTGCCGGAATTTGAAGAGTAGGGAATATTATAGCAAGTGCTATAGCGCACTATAGGAAGTATTAGGACACCATGGGGATTACTTTTAAAGAAAGTACTATGGGAAGTTCTTGCAAAGAAAGTTGTATGGGTATGTTGATAGGAATTACTACAGGAGATTTATCCAAAGTCCTATGTGAAGTACTTTAGGAAGTAACTACGAAAGAAAGTTTGATAGGAAAAGACTGTGGAAAGTTTTGCGAGTAGGCAAATAGTGCCTACAGAGCACCACAGTCGGTAAAATACTTCATAATTACATTTATCATTGCCACAAGCTAGGGATTTCTTAAAGTGACTATTCGTAAATAAAAACGTGGAGCGTTAGAAGCAGTTTAGGATATTATGAACGTTCACAACGGCTTAGGGCATTTCGAGGGTCCAAGACCTAAGTGTTCTTAAGATAAGGCATGCAATTACAAACCGTCAAGGCTGTGAGAGGGTCTATTGTGATATTATTAACAACTGTTATATACCTCTATTTAATAAGTACAAACAATAAGATGAAGTGCATTGGTTGATACATAAGCAATTCCAAAGCTCAATTGCATGTTCCCAATTTCATAATCTCAATTGCATAGGCCGAAGTAAAAATATGCATCATCGCAAGTGCATAATCTCAGGTCCAATCTCAGGGTCGAATAAGGAGCCCAAATAACGGTCCAAATCATATTATACCTATTGTATCAATTCAATCGAGTGATGAGTTCGAAAGCTTGACTGATTCCTCCCACTACACTTGAAAGTTCTACATGTGTTCTTATTACTTTGCTAATATTTTTCATAGAAAAGTCCTAGTGATTTTTGGTGTTTCCATGGTGTTTCACAAATGTTTTCGAGTTCGTATTTGATACCTTTGAAGAACTTCCTTACCAATTTCCTGCTAATGTCGATTTACACTAAAACTATTTTATCTCGTTATCATTTTTCGTAGTTTACTGTTTCACAATTTGATTTCATGGCCCAAGAATCTTCTCTCAATCGGTCTCCGAAGTTTGAATCACTGGTGCCCCCACTCTTTGATCGAATCAGTCGAACAGTATAACTCCGAAATAATACAACGTCTCTTTTGTACTTTCCAACGAGGCATGTGAGATCAAGACCCCCACCCAAAACCCTTATTGGTATTATACGAACCATGCGTATAATAATAAATAGGGAGCTAAATTTAGTTAGACCTTGATTGTAAAGGGGAAGCGAAAAGGATTTCTATTATACGAATGACTATAATTATGCAAGGTTACATCTATAGCAATTGTCGATTTAAGAAGTACTATTACGCTTGGTATTATTCGTGTTGGTATTATTAGTTTCGGATTAATATGTGTGGGTATTTTCAGTGTTGGTATTATCAGTGTAGGTATTGTAACACATGAAACTTCTTTCGAATTGGGTACAATAGTGCTTAGTCTTTCTTTAGTCACCCGTGGACTCTTATCGCATTCAGAAATGGTATCACTACGTAGTTGGGTCTTGATAACACCAGTTTGGTGAACATCATCGTACTTGGAATACCGTTAATCTTGAAACTATTCTCATACTTGATTCCTATCGTCCACAAGACGTTGCCAGTATTAATTTGAGAATTTCACTACTATCAGTCTTCTTGTTTACAGTTGAGGGTATTGTCGTTTTCTGGGTAAGTCTATCACTTTCGGGGGAGTATTCTCTTTCTTTAGAGTTCCCTTAAAGTTAATAGCCCATTACCTACTTTTCTCACTAGTTTGTGTGTAACATTTAATATTATGTAGCCCAAGCCCTATCGCGATACCCGAACATTATTGAGATTAAATTAAGGGGCTCTATTGTTCATGATCTTTGTACCGTCCAGAAAAGCGTTCGAATTGCTCCAGTGGTTTCGATTGTTGAAACAGTTTCGGTTGTTCACTCAATTGTTCAGTTTTGTAAAATGTGGGGAATATCCCCTAATTTCAACTTACTTATTCGACCCTGGAGAGATGAAGATTTGGAACAATACAGAACAGTCTTGCATTTACCGGGAAGAACAGATATTGTTTACCGAGATACTGAATACAGCAAGAGAAATACCAGTTGTTATTTTGTAGTGACCTGAAACAATGTAGATTTGGTGGAGGGATATCAGGATAAGTAGCAAGGATCATTTCCAAGCTTTGACAGCACCGAAAAGTGAACGACTGAAATAAGTGAAAATCCAACGGCTGAACCTTCTGTTAATATCTGTCATTCTGGAATTGAGCAACCCGCATCACTATTAGAAAAGTCTCTGATTGTGGAATTGGGCAATTCTAGTCGATTCTTTCACTTACAAGTGTGCAATTGTGACTTCGTGATTATATGTGCAGTTACGCAGCTCTGTAATTCCGATCGTTACAATACCGAACTCTTTTGCACTTCGATAATTATACAATTATTCAACCCTGAAAGAATCATCCATGATGACCATTTCTGTAATTCTGCAGTCCCAATCAGTTCTGTGATTCTTCAAACCTCGTTCTGTAATTTTTCAGCTCTGTAATGCTTCAAACCTCGAGACCGGTAATTTTTCAGCTCTGTACTTCTTCTAACCTATTCCTGTAACAGGAGGTTGTTTCTGTGATTGTATCGATTCGATAATTATCTAGATCTGTTATTATCTCGATTGTATAATTTTCCAAGTCCAAGTCTCCAAACCTGATCTCTTCTCGCAACACGTTTGTCCAGGTTGGTCGTAACAGTGAACTGAATAGGGCCAAAGGTTCAAAATTAGGGGTCACCCTAAAGCACCATAGCCACGAGTATATGGCAACGGCCATAAGGAACGGAGAGTACTCCCCAATAACCCAAGGAACGGATAAAACTCACGGAGGACATTCAGAGGAGTTTAAGAGATATTCGATAGTCACTACCCCGGTACGTAGGACATTACAAAGATGCTACGGTGTAGTTTTGAAAATACTACGGATGGAAAAGTCAAGGTACTATGGAGGTACGGAGGATATTCCGCAAATACTACAAGATTATTCTAAAGGTACCACAGAAGAAATTCCACGAATGCTAAGTTTCACACAGAGGATATTGCACTGAAACCACGTACTACAGAGTATATTGCACTGATACCACGTACTACAGAGTACATGCAGATAACAAACATTAGAGAATATTCCACACACCAAGCACTGAGTTATCACAAAGATCTCAGCATATACAGAGGGACCACAGAGTCCACGATATACGGGGAACCTCCACCGGACCTCGAAGTAGACATAGTACAATTACAGTAATGATAACCAGAACAATATTATGCTATAAGCGAATGGAGCGGTGGCCGTGCTGCATATACAATCGAGGAGGTGCATTATGGGTCCGAAACTCGCAGCCGGTGATAACAACCGCAATAATTGCTAGCACCGCAGGGCTTGGGTCTCCGCCCAAGACTCGAGGAAATCGCTAATTTGCTTCCCCAGATGTCTTCGCAGGGCGCCACAGTTGGCGCCCGGGACTCGAGGGAACCCTGAGCGAAGTGTGGCTGCGAAATAGCCCAAGATCAGCGTCCTAGGATCGGCTATTGGTCCATGTCCATAACAAGCTCAGGCTGTAGCTTGCACTATGCAGCTAGCGCAGCAGCGTTAGCTGCAGACGCACGGCGTTAGCTTTACGCACCGCGGAAATTATCATGCTCCGATAGCCCCCACGAGCCTCCCCGCTCCGGTCCCACTCTCTGCGCAGGGCGTAACCTAAAACTGCGAAACGGGGCCCGAACCCGCAACTGCCCCCAAACCACCCCAAGGGTCCTCCACTAGGGCAAACCACCACAGACCACCACTAGAAACACCGAGGTTTTCACTGGGATTTGCACTGCAATTGCCCTGGAATCGTCGCCAAAATGAGCTGCACACTGTCTCAGACCAGGTGCCAATCGCGGACAAATAACAAACACGAGCCGTTCTCATTTGATGCGTCTTTGACGCAAGTCCTATGCATCAGTTCTCACGAATCGGACCTTGCGATGGCGATGGATCTCGTCAGGTACGATCCGAAACAGGAGCAGCGGAATAGCAGATCTAGGCAGATACGCCGGGAGCCATAGTAGTGGAATCCAGCGTGACCAGAGGAAGGGAGGAAGAGCTGGGAGACCTGGGAGGGGGAATGGAGGCAGATTCTGGTGATTGGAAAAATTACAGAGGTAGCAGAACAAATGAGAATATCACCATAATTATTAGGGTAATATTAGAATAAATCATGGCACTCCACGACAATAATTGAGTAATATTAGGGTAGCTGAGAAATTAATTGAGAGAATAATTACGAAATTAACTGAGAGAATAAATCTACTGTAATGTGATAATTTAGAGTAATTGGAGCAGTTGCTCTAATTGCAATAACCAAGTAATTAAGTAATTACCAGAGCATAGGCTGGGACACCACGTCACGTGGGGTTCTGCCATCGACCGCTGAGATGAGCAATAGTCCACTGTGGATTTCGCCTGGTGGTTTGGGCGTGCGACGCCGATGGGGCCGTCACAATAATCCGTTCTGGGAATGTTCCGCTGCGCCGGCACATGCTCAGGTGCAGTCCGATGAGAATCGAAAGGAGGGAAGCACGACAAGAGAACGATAAGGACCACTGAAGAGCACCGCTGCAAGAGTACCACGCAACACCAGAAGAACACCAGAAGAACACAGAAGAACGCAAACTAGAACAACCAAGAACGGTCGCAGAACAACTCCAGACAACCACTACAACCATCAATGCACTCTGAGCGGAATAATCTCTTCTCCATTCCCGTGACACCGTTTGGGGCTTTGTGTCCCACCCCAAAAACTGTGGAACCTCTGCGAAGCGGAAACTCGCAGCATAATCGCAGCATAAAGTTGCAGAGCCCCAGAAATAGAAAGAGGTTTCCAACTACGGTATAAAGTTGGCGCAGCTTATCGCATTGGAGCCATCGGTATATTAGAGCAGTTTTGCCAGTGAGGATTAGAAATTATACTGAACACTTTCTTCTGGTGTCTATTGTTTGCTGAGAGTTCGTGTTCTTCTGCCATAGTAACCATCGCCGGTCCAAACCACATCACAACAACACACGAAGTGGGGCATAACTCTACGTCTTGTGCTCGGATTGCTGCTTAATCAGTGGTTAGTTTCTTCCCATACCTGCGGTATTCATCGAAATAGGCACCGCCGTATTCTTTGCTATACCTTCGAAATAGTCGCTCCAAAGTACCGCTGTTCTAGCTTGCTACGGCCCCTACGTCCCCTCCACATCTCACAGCTCCACCACACGGGCCCAGTGCCTTCACCACCACTTGCTCCTCATCACAGGCCCTCGGAACCGCCGTACGACCTATCCACCATCCGTATCTAATCTTACGACAGGTCCCTTGTCCACCAGGTGTCTAATCTTACGACAGTCCCTTAACCTCCAGGTATCTAATCTTACGACAGGTCCCTTATCCTCCAGGTATCTACCACCATTACATCCCCCCTCCCTCCTCAATGTCCGTTCTCGATAAGAAGGAAGAGGATACCTTCCTCGGGGTCCGCTCCCTCGTGGAGGACGACTCGGTCGTCGACCACTCCACACACCTCAAAAGAACCTTGAAAGATCGTCACATCTCGCTTATTGCCCTCGCAGGTATTATCGGCCCCGGAGTCCTCATCGGAGCTTCGTTTGCTTTGGCCAACGGCCCTGCCAGTTTGATCATCGGGTTTGGAGTCATGGGCCTCATCGCCTTCATCATGATGCAATCCTTGGGAGAATTGGCCACCATGTACCCAACAGGGGGTACCTTCTCCACCTTGGGAAACAAGTTCGTGGATAGAGCCTACGGAGGCGCTGTCGGATGGAACTACGTGATCATCTGGATCGCCGTGTTGTCCAACGAGTACAACACCGTGGCGGCTATCTTGCAATTCTGGGGCCCCCAGGTGCCGCTTTATGGATACATCTTGATCTTCTGGTTCGCGTTTTTAGCGTTCCAGTTCCTCGGAGTTCAATACTTTGGAGAGGCCGAATTCTGGTTGGCGCTCACCAAGATCGTGGGAATCGTTGCGTTCTACATCTTTTCCATCGTCTACGTAGCCGGAGGAATCCACGGCCACAAGGCTTTTGGTTTCCACTACTGGAACGACCCCGGACCCTTTTCAAATGGGTTCAAAAGTGTGGTCAACACATTCGTTTTTGCATCTACCTTCTACTCTGGAACAGAAATCGTGGCTATCACCGCTGCTGAAGCTGCCAACCCTTCCAAGGCCATCCCCAAGGCCATCCGTCAAACCTTCTGGCGTATCTTGTTCATCTACATGGGTATTGCCATCTCTTACGGTATGACTGTGCCATACAATGATCCTGCATTATCTCGTGGTACCAAGGTGTTGAAGTCACCCATGACCATCGCCATCTCTCGTGCTGGCTGGAATGGAGGTGCCCACTTGATCAACGCCTTCATCTTGATCACTTGTATCTCTGCCATCAACAGTTCCATCTACATTGGCCTGAGAACCATCGTCAATCTTGCTCATGAGGGTTCAGCTCCAAGCGTGCTCAAGAGAGTCAACAGATTCGGTGTCCCATACTTGGCTGTCATTCTCATGAACGCTTTCGGGTTCTTGTCCTTGATGAATGTCAAGACCGGAGCTGCCAATGCCTACAACTACATCGTCAACTTGTCCGGTGTGGCAGTTTTCATCGTCTGGGGTAATGTGTGTTTCTATCACATTCGTTTCCGTCAAGCATGGAAGTTACAAGGCCGTGATGTCAAGGACATCCCTTACAGAGGGTGGTTTTATCCCTTTTTACCAATTCTAGGCATAGTTTTGAACACGTTCTTGGCATTAATCCAAGGATGGTCATACTTCAAGCCATTTGACGCTGCCAATTGGGTTGATGCCTACGTTCTTTTGCCATTCTTTGCGGTATTATTCGTGTTTTTCAAGTTGGTCAACAGAACAAAGTGGGTCAACTTGAGTGAGGTGGACTTGGACGAAGGACGCAGAAGAGATGTTTCCAAGGTTTTGGATTCCGAAATGGACATCTAGGAAAGTTAATTGTTTGTTTTATTGTTTGTTTTTGAATCATGACGGGAACTGCATATTTGGGACAGTTATACATGTAATGTGATTTTGTAATTGAATAAAAAAAGTTGATTGAATTATTTGAGAGAAAAGGGCAGACCCCAAAAGGTTGGAATAATAAAAAGGGAAGAATTCATCATCATTTGTATCGCCGTTCGGCTTCTTGACTGAGTCGATTGTGCTGCCTGTGATTTCTTAATTAAATTGGATTGCATTGCAGTTTAGGCTTAAATTGAGTTTAAGCGGATTAATACAATTGGTTAATGGTATGTCAAAAGAATTGTAGTTGAGGAGTGTAGCGGCTTTGAATCTAATTCAACGCTCAACGGGCAAGATGAAATATGATACTTTCACTAGAAAAGCCATATTAGTAAAGGCATTTCTTGATATTATTGTGGTCTTTTCAAATTACAAGAATTGTTTACATAGGTATTAACTGGATCTGGAACCAACTACATGAATATTTGAATGCTAAGTTCTTGTAGGCTTCAGTTAACTTCCATGTAAATAATTGACAAAATATCACCAATAGTTCTTGAGAGAATATAGCTATTTCTTTCTCTTACACGTTCTCCTTCAAAGTTGATAGTATACCCACAGATGGCTGCTGCAATTATTCATGAAACAAGATTAGTTGGAAATAAAACCTTATAAAACGACAAACCTGATTGTACTCTTTAATGATATTACGCCTTTACGATGTGCAACTGAGTGTGATATCCACGAAATTGTGAATCTTAAAGTCGTTCAAGCAAACAACAAGAGTGAAGATTACTCCATAATAAAAAGACCGTGAAGTAGATTCTCTTTTCTAAATCCCACTCATATAAATAAACGAATTTCAAGGTACGTGGGACATTTATTCTTTGAAAACTCTTCAGAAATGCCTATCAAGGACACAGTTGAAACACATGTGCATAATTAATTCACAACTAATAAGTTGATGCTTCTTTATTTCAAAATGATATTTCCCTGTAACTTGATTAATGAATTTGAAGGAAAAAAACAAATTTATCGTAATATAGTCAGAACTGTTGACCCACATACACTTTCTCATACTTGGAAATTTAGTATAATTCATACAATTATCATGTTTTCCTTACATTTGAACTCCTACGCTCCCCTTCCTTCTTGCTACCAGAACTCAAAGATCACATGAAGAGTAATCCTGGGTCTCGTGGGTCTCGTATTTCATGCCATGACTTCGGTCATTACCTCGTGGTCCATCTCTCATGGCATGGCTCTAACGTATGTTTTTGGCAATCTTGACACCGAAATATCTGCCACTGCTATGATGTATTTTCTATTGTTCCAAAATATTTAGTGACGAGGTGCTTGGCCAAATGCATGAATAGAACAATAGAGGACCTTCAAACGAACAATAGTATTGTTGAATGTGAATTTATTCTAAGAAATAAACTGGATGCGAGGCTTACGTCTGGTCAATAGAGCGTTCCAAAGCAGTAATAGTGGGGCACAAACCTACAGATAAAGATTCAAGAGAATAGGCAATAGGACCGAACAAGACAGATAAGACAAATGCCATAAGAGGACAAACAGAATAATAGTACAAGTAGGAACACAGGTGAGATTAGAATTTTAAAACCGTTCGTGTAGAAATTGTGGACATCCTTAGTGTTGAAGAAATTAGGACTGTGGGTGAGAAACACGTCCTTCTTTGGAGGTTGCAATTTTAGGATTGGCGTACCGACAATAGGAAAGTTACAGCCGGTCGTCTTAAATGGAAAGTAACTACTGTGGGGAAGTCAAGTTGTTGCGACAGTGGGAAAGTTGAGTGAGGTGTTCAGTAGTAATCACAATAAGCACAGAGTGCACGGAGGGTTACACTCCGTTTAGTTCTCTAAGGGTAGGTCATATCGGAGAGGTTGTGCTGAGAAAATTACAGAGGTTGGAATATCATTCTGAAATTGGGTTGATACGTCCGGCGGAACTCCCAACTATATTTGTTTAGTGGCTTACTATTCAATATAGATCTTGGTATTGTAGTGATGTGACTAAATGTCACTTTAGTCTTATTGTTATTCTGTTTAGTTCTGCATAGCAGTTGGTGGCAGTACTGAGCCTTGTTGAACCCTCTAATAAGAGAAAGGCGGTCTTTTTTCTCTCTTTCCCTGTTGACGTGATATTGTGGTGGTTTCTTTGAAGTGTTTTGATTACTCTGGATAGTGATCAACAGTGTAAAGTTTCGCCTGCTTCAGAAAAATGTAGCAGAGATGAATAAATGACTTCCTCATACTGCTATGAGGGTAAAGTTGTGCTACTGCCTAGTAATACAAGAATTGACACATCTCCAAAAGTCATATAAAGAAATAAACCCAAACCCTATAGAACATAATCCTAGAAATTAGACTCAATTGAAATCTGAGATTTGGAAACCTAGATCGAATTTTGACAAATTTAACGAGTGCTAAATTATTGAATAGACTCGAAGACATGGAAGGTATTGAGTCTCAAGATGTTCACCTAGTTTCAAAATACCCACATACTCTTGAATAAGCACGGAATATTGCAAAATCAAGAATTCAACTGAACTCCACAAGACTATTCAAAAACTTTGATATTCTTCCACAGGACTCCTCTGAAAGTTTCAAAGAAAAGTGAAGACATTATGCATCTGAAGCAACATAGCATCAGGAATTCGACGACTCCCTCAACGTTTTCTCATGCCTCGAAATTTCAACATATCTCAATATTCTTCTACCCAAGAAACACACGAAGTCTGTCAGAGCTTCCCTCGAGCATCTAAAACCCAAATATGGATCTTTCTCTCGAAATGATTCACAATCCCAAGTCTTAGTACCCATTGAGCCCAAGCTTCATAGTATCACTGGTCGCACAGATAGAAGTCTCTGAAATTCACATGCCGTTCCTCAAGTTGGACTACCAAGTTGTGCCATGTTGAAGTGGCGTACCCACTAAAGTTTCGGGTGGTGTTGGGAGTGGTTCCGATATCGACATGCATGGCATATCGTGCAGCCTTCGTTGATGATTTGTTGGCTCCCAACGCCATAATTTTTCAATGATAATCAAGCCGGATATCTATTTACGGGTATGCATGCCACCTGCGTTATCGCTAAAAGTTGTAGGCAACTTCTGCCGAGGTGGTGCACGGTTTAAAATAGTTGACACAATCGGACATGCTGACACTAAAGGGGTCCCAGGATCTAAGGGTCCTTATTGTCCCTCGGGTGCAAAAGCCCAAAGGGCCCAATTGGCCAAGGGGCCGGGCAGTCGGGGTGAGCTTAAAGCAAGAAGAGGTGAGACTGGAGATTTGACAGGTTTGCAGGATCATTATGTGGTGGGGCCCAAAAGGGAGGAGTCAGAAAGAATGCTCTTTTCTGAGTTCAAGTTTAGTCTGTGGTATTGGGCCCGAATCAGGAGTAGAGTGGTCGAGTTTGCTGTGGAAGCAGTATTGGAATAGTGCAGCATGAGTTTAACAGGTGAGGAATAACCACTGGAACAATTAAAAATTGACAAGTGGAAATTGAACAAGATGAAAGTGATGCAGTGAAAATTTAACAAATAGGCACCGAACTGGAAACTTGAAAACCCTTAAATCTCGAGATACAAAATCCAAACTGCCATACAATTAATTCACTCAGAACTCTGTGTGATTTGAATTAGGAAGATTTGAGCATTTGATTACCTGGGCTCTTCAATACGAAAGACTTCCTGAACCTCGTTCCAAATCTCCGAAAGCCTGTAAACCATGATTTGCTATTTCCACAGCTTTTTCCGCTAAAATAAGGTATCATTGGTTCGGATTTGAGATCAAACCAGTGGGTATTTCCACTAAAGGAAAAGTTCAGTATGGGTCGATTTTTCAGTGATCCAACTCTGAAAAAATATTCCACGTCCTCAAGGCACGATACGATTATTCCTTTGGAAATACACAACTCCACTCAACGAGGCTTGGAGCATGGTTCGGAGATGGTTCCTAGACCTAGCTGAGCCCGGAAGGCATAAGAATCCGCTCTGAAGTAATTAAAGGGGGACCTTGTAGGCTGTTCACAATGTGGTTTTGGGTCTTGTGACAAAATCCGTATTTGCATCGAGCGAAAGAGAATAATATCAGATTTCCGAAGCCTTCGGGGTGATTCAAGTATCGGGTCAGTTTTGTAGAAGATTGAATAGATCATTTGTTGGAGTACTAGCCAGAATGTAGTTTTTTGATACAGATGCATCTCTAGCAGACCACAGACCACGGTTCCAGATAAAATTCTGCAATTCTGGCCCACCCGAGGGAATTCTGTAGTGGGAGGAAATCAATAGAAACCTGATTATTATGGACAAGAATCAAGGTGACCGTTTGAATCTTCATTGCACCAATTGGGGCCGGCTGAAAGGACGGCCCAGTGCCCTGGAAGTTACATTTTCAGATCATGCTATTGGAAGAACGAATCCCGGAAGACAAGAGAATGTGGACGGCATTGGTCATGTCGGTTTTATCCAGCTCTTAATTGGTTTGTAGTTACTGAGCAGGTGGTAGGGTGTTTGTCATGGCCAAAATTGTGTCGATAGTGTGCCAAGACGAGATTGAAAATATGGACACTCTCATGTCGTAAGGCTGGCCAAAAATAAGACCATCTCGTAACTGTGGTCAGATGAAAATATGGAGAGCGTTATGAGATGGAAACTAAAGGATATGGGGCTATAATTTTAAGCATTTCAGTTGGTATAGCCATACCGGAATTATAATATTTTCTTTCGTAAGGTGTCAATCGTTATTGAAAAATGGGCGGACAAGCTTTAGGGGAGGGAGAAGAATTGTCACGGTACTAACGAGAAAGGGACAGCGAAGTGTCCAGAAGTTCGTACTGGGGTGAAAAGAGCTAAGAAAGAGACCTGAGCACCAATTGCTCTATTTGGAACTCAGGGAAGAGCCGTAGGAAATTTCTAGTGTGAGTTTTAGGGTATGTTAGAGATATTACAGACGCATCGAGGCATTGAGAACAATACCGTGGATACAAACTGGGAGAGCACCGAGGCTCTTTGCCAGCAGTTTAGGCTTTTGAGTTGAAGTATTCAAGTTGGGACTTTCAACTTGTGGGAACACACCAGCATTGGTAATAGAAGCTTCTGTGGGTAGGGGGCCCCATCATCATGGGAAAATAAGGATGAGGCGAGTGGATGAATTTCCGTGATGAACCAAACAACAAACCAGATGTGCCAGAAACACCCGAAACAAGCGAGAAACTCAGCGTTGGCTTTGGGAGTAAACGTTCTTGGCCTCAATGGCTGCCCCACATTGAGTCGGTTAAACTAGGCTAGATTGTGTTGATGGAGTTGTTGGGGTCCGGAAGGTGTGGAACGAGGTTTAAGGTTTGGGAGGAATGGGGCGTTGTCGTATTTTGAATCTTAAATTGGGTTTCATCAGGGCAGAGAAGTGGAAGCGGAAATAGGTATGAAGTAAGGGTGAAGAAAACGAAATGGATAAAGACATGGAGAAGATGGAGGACTGGATACACCAGTGGATTTGTGAGGAAAATGCCGATTAAAAGAACGCAAGAAGAAAGTAGAGGCGGGAAGGGAAGACCGGTTGCAGTGTTCGAAAGAAGGACGGGTTTTGGAGCCGTTGAGGTGCCGGGGGAGCCAGAGTTCCTCGGACTGTTGGGGTTGTAGAGGTGAAGAAATAGAAGGTAAAGGGGTCGAATTAGGCACCGAGTTATAGGGGAAATCGGTAGAGACTTGACAGATTTGCCAGTTTGCAGGTTGAACGGATCATTTCGCTTAAACGGAACTACTGTAGGGCCATCACGGCATTTACGCCCCAGATGTGGTGGCTGCAACATCTGCTAATGAGTGCATATCCACGAGGAACAAGGTTGGGGTTTTAAGGTTTAGATTTAGTCAGAGATTCAAACTAAAAATCGCAGTTGAAACTGAGATTGAGGTTGAAAAAAGATTTGCATTTAGAGTTTCGAAGATCGGGGTGGCCGAGGTCTTGTCATGCAAGGGTGATACAAGGGTGACGCAAGGGTGATGCACGGGTGATGCACGGGTAATGCACGGGTGATGCAAGGGTAAGTAAAGGTATTATCCTCTATGTATAGGGAGTGGAGTCGGTAAACAGTGTTTTGGTGGGTGGATGCGGCAGCAGTGGGGTGGGCGGGATTCGGGCGCTACAATAGTATTGTGAGGGCCACCTGAAGCGGTGGGGTCTCTTCTTGGAGCAGGAGATTTGGGGCGTTGCTGTTCTGGCGCCTGGCTGGCCCAGTTATGCTCGCGGAGACGATGCCTGTATTAGGCAAGCCAAATCGATTCATTCGGTACATCTTGCATATTACATCGTGCATGCTCCAGAGGACATGAGACCTGAAGGAGACTGAGTGAGAAGTGCATGGCGTAGCACGCAAGAATCGGAACGTAGCACATGTACATGCTCCTGTGCATGTACATTAGTACGAATTAAGTCTGGGTGCATGATGCGGTTGGTACGACAGAATATCGCATTATTACTGGAGTATGGTGCGCAAAAGAGTCTTCCCCAATGCTACAGCAATCCTGGTGGTACTCGGAACATCCATCACAAACGCCGCCTTACCCTTCACGGAAATGTGCGGTTCACCGCAACCTCCTGCATTGGTGGCCCATGGCTCAAGATCCAGTAATAAATGTAGAGGGAGTTACCCTCGTGGTTTTCAGCCCTTGTGCCCTCCGCTCTCCCACCCAGCGCTACATGCTCACGTCATGTATGGGGATTGAGGGAAAGAGGTCGGGGGTTTGTTCGGTAATTAAAAACAAATTTTAGCCTTTCTGCCTGCTGCTGTCATCTCAGATGCGTTTTCTGGTGCAACATCCGCCTCATTAAGCAGTGCATGTCCCGAACGGGGTGCGGAGGTGCGGCAAACACGAGCAAAGAGTGGAGGAGAAAAGGTGCAGTACGTCTATACAGACACGCGACCGGGGTGCTGGGCCAGAACTGGGCCGGTCCGGTCCGAGGAGGAGAAGGGGACGAGGGGAAGAACAGGGAGAGGAACAGAAAGATCTGGAAGGAGAAGAGCGGCAGCTGGAACATCGACTGGAACAACTGGTGGAACACGCCAGAATGTACTGGAGTACGGCCTACAGATTTTGGTAGACGAGAAGCACGTCGACTGCAAGAAGTAGCATTAGAATTAGATTTAGAGGCAGAAGCAGAAGCAGAAGCAGAAGCAGAAGCAGAAGCAGAAGCAGAAGTAGAGTAAAAAAAAAAAAGGTAGTTACAAATGATGCACTGCTGGATTGACGTACTGCTGGAATTGATGTAGTACTGAAAGAAGCAGTGCCGTATCTGGAAGTGCAATTGGAATCGGAAATGGAGCGAGGTGGAAGTGGAAGTGGAAGCAGCGAGAAGAAAAAAAACAAATGTACATGTAAGAAAAATAGACGAGTACAAACTCAAGTATGCAGAAATAGAAGCCGCTCCAAACTTAAAGTTGAAGCACTAGCTAAAGAAGGAGATCCTGTTACCATCCCAGCATCTCTTTCCCGGCAGATGCGCTTCCCGTACTTTGACAACATCTGCACTATGTAGTGCTTTTCCGTTGCGACGCTGGAACAACTACGAGATGCCGCATCGATCTTTTCCCTGCATATGTACAGTCTAATTTGGAGATTCTGGCAAGAATTGCCGACTTCCCCTGGATAAACTATAGAAGGTACCGGCAATAGTTGACCATTGATCCAGGCCCATAGATCAGGTGATCTGGTATGGATAAGGAAGGGAGGGAAGGGAAGAGGGAAGAGAGGGAAGGGAAGAGAGAGAAGAGAGGGAAGGGAACAGTTACGAAGAAGAGTTACGAAGAAGAGTCATGATGAAGAGTTATGAAGAAGACAGAGGAGAAAAAAGAGTAGAGCAAGAACGAAGGTTCTGGCACTTCAAGAGCAATTTCGGGAGTTCAGGCGGTGGAGAAGCAATTAATAGAGAGTGTCATAGAAAGTCGATATTAGGTTTGCAAGATATAGAATAAGTCCAGGACTTGAGGCCAGAAAAATGGTGGATTCAGTGAAATGTTAAAAGGTCGGAACAGTGATTTCGCAGATTATAGTGACCTCATTTAGTTAATAAACCATGGGAGTAAGCAAGAAAATGAAGTAAATTGTTGGATCCTCCATGATAAATGTATTAGTCCAAGAAGTAGAGACTACAAAGCGGTTCAATTAGCCGATTATTACGGGCTGTATAGTAACTTAATTGGCTTACCATGTTAATAACCATGGCACCAAAGTGCATAGATCAGCTTACTAAGTCAAGCTAAGACGTATATTGGTCACGATAAGGCTTCCTGGATTAGAGGGCTTGCATGCTTAGTAAAGATGAATGAACATTGGGTTAGAACGCTTGGTCCAATAACCTTTATGGTATTTTAGTGAGATTATTAAACCAATATTAGGTTATTCGGCTTTCCAACTTACTTGGCCATTTAAACTATTAACCACTTGTCGAATAAGGGCCCTTGACTCGTCAGAAAGCACAGCTTAGTAAGAACCCTTGGCTGGCTGGTTTCGAATGCCAAAACGTGATCATTTGAACGTGATGCTCTGTGAACCCCATGGGTCATTTTATGTGAGCAGGTACAATAATTGGCGTACTGACAGAGCACCCAAACTAATAGGGCCGCCTATACTGATCAAACCAGTGTAATAATTCATAGACTAACCAAATAACCAACCAAGTAGCCAAATGACCAACGAACTAACCAATTGTCCTAACCAATTAGCATAACAATTTGCATACCAATTAAACTAACCATCTAACCAATTTGACCAACTAATTAATTATTCTAGACTGAGACTTCGCAGACTTCCAAACTCAACTGAAACCAAACCAAACCAAACCAAACCATATTCATTCCACTCCCATTCCACCCCCTTCGCTCTTCCTTGCTGTTCTATGCCGTTTCCACACCCGTTTCCACACCCGTTTCCACACCCTTTACCCTTTCTGGCGAGGCCAGTGCCGTGGCCACTGCTGGACCCGATTTCCCTGTTGGTTCCTAAGTGCCCGTCCTAATGATAATGCCAGTCCAGCAGCACAGCCTCAGTTTCGGCGTAATTCTCCGGCGTAGTCCTCGGCCTATCCTCGGTTTGGCCGTGTAGTTACAAAAAGATCCGCCGGTATTTTAACCACCCCAGACCACTCCAATCGGGCCTGCTGCCTGCAGGCGTGCTCTAAAGCAGATGCGGCGGCGGAGAGGGGGTATTTTCGGTGCGGTGGCATGCAGGCCAAAAAATACTCTTTACTAATATGCATGCTCTAGATAATTTAATTTTACTGTGACTTCTGAGTAGTAGCCTGATCTGTGGGATGAATCCGGACACTTGCACATTTGCACATTTGCACATTTGCACATTTGCACATTTGCACATTTGAACGCTTGCACTACAGACGCTTGCGTCTGTAGGATGCATAACCAGAAGCAGACTCTGAATGTTGCAGCGGATCATGTGCCAAGGCCACCGTACCGAACCATAGTGGAGCTCTCGCACCAGCCACGAACCCGGGACAGTTGGACCCCCACTCTGGACGCCGGCCCTCTACGACTCCCCAGAGGAGTGTCGTGGCCCCCGGCGGTGCTATCACGTGCAGTGACGGCCCCGGGCCGCATCCAGTGTCAACTGGAGGTCCTGACCCTGGATCACAATTACGAGAAGCTTAAGAGGTGCGGTCGCATCAAGCAACCAAGCATCCTCTGCAGCCTGGACAGCCAATTAGCCTCACGAGGCTAAACACCCAAGAGCTTAAGCAGCACCGGCCGCTCAACGAGCTTAAACTGTGCCTACAGCTGCAAGAACTTAAACTCGCCAAACTCCCAAAGAGCTTATTCTCAGCAGGCCTCGCAGGTGCGCACCGCAGTCTGTCTGGTCCGGTCCTCGTAGCAAAGCCCCCGGCTCATCCACTTAAGCTCGCATGGCATTACTTGATACCTCCGGTATTATCGTCGTCTGTGCTTGGTGCTAAGCATCAACCCCAGCACCTCGTACCTCTGTCGCTATTCGTCGCTAGGGCCGGTCTGGGGCCTCGGGACCTCTGCAGGCGCACCAAGCGGTTGTAGGGGCGCCTTCGGTGTCCAGAGGTCCAGCAACGGTGCCATGGCACCACAGCGCCCAGGGCTTGCACCGGCACTCATGCTTGCAGCCATCCTCATGCCCAGCACCCCCCTGTGTCGCTAGGGTCCCCCATCATAACGAGGATTATGACCACCAGAACAATCCGAACCCTTTGCTGTTGGGACCCTGCGTCGTGGCCTCCTTCACCGCCAGAGCGTATGAGCTAAACCTTAAACCGCTACCGCCGTGGACCCTTCCGTTTCCAGTAATGGTCTCCGAAGCTCCCCTAACCAGATCCAGACACACGCCGCCTGGACCTGTACAGGAACTTTTGTTTTTCCGTCGTAAACTCTATTCCCTGGCCTCTACCTGTATCTCGCATTCGAGCCCGTATGTCCCTGGCGAAGCACGCCTCTCTTTTGCATTATTTTGTAATCGCGGCACAATGCTTTAGATTATTTTCTGTCCACTAAATTATTTTGCCATGTTTTTGCAATATTTTGTTTCAGTTTCTATTCTTCTTCCTCCAATTATTTTTGGGGTCGTCTACCTGCTGGGTGTAGTTTCTGATTGCTGAGGCTTCTTCAAAATCAAGGCCCTTGCAAACTGCAGACATTTTCGATTAGATAACCATCTTGCAGCAAATCTGACTATATATGTAATTCGATTTGTCGTTTATTTTCACCTTCCTTCTCTTTTTCCAACTCCCTTCTTCCCCAACTATTCCCTGTGCTGCCCTTCGTCCCCACGTCTTAGACCTTCGACCCGTCCCTCAGATCGTCGCTGCGACCTCCTCCTCTACGAAGTCGCCGTTCTCCCCAATCCCCCAATCCCCCAATCTCCCGCTTCGTGGTGCCCGTCCGTGTTTCTCCCGCCCACAATGTACCAGCTTTCATCAACGTCGTCCTCGTTCTCGCCCTACGCCGGCGACTTGGCGTCGGACTCCGCCAACGCCTACTCGGGGGGCCGTTCCTACGAGTCGTCGGGGCTCTTTGACGCCCATTTCCTGATGGACGCCCTCGAGACCTTCGTGCCTCCAGCGCACGAAGTGGCCCTGGAGGTCCAAGATGCAACCGCCGCCAACACGTTTGCCGCCGCCGGCCCCTACGTCCGTGACAACATCAACCTCCTGCTCAAGCTCGGGCACGGCTACCAGGCCAACTCCCCCGCAGGCGCCAGTGTGATGGGCCTGATCCCAATGCAGCCATACCAAATATGGCAGCCCTCTCAACCCCAAAGTAACGCCCACAACCTTGGATTCCCTACTCAGACAGGCGTGGTTCAGGATCCAAAGCCACAGGTGGCTTCCTATGGCCACCACAACTTCTTGACGTCGTCGCTCTCGGGTTTGTCGTCGTTGACCGGGTTGATCTCAGAAGACGGCACCAAGCCTGCCAACTTCACCCCCGCCACCCCTCCCAAGTCTCCTTCCTCTGGCGCTTTCTACGACACGGTCTACGACCCAACCATCACCGCTTCCATCGAGCCTCCAATGCCCGTGGAACAAGACTTGGGCTTGAACGAGGGCTTTTTCAACTACGACTTCTCCACGTTACCGGTTAGCGAAGAGGGAAGTGGTATCAGACAGAACCACCAAGCTTTGCATTCCGAGTTGACCTTGGTCGAGGAGCAACAGAGACAGTTACAAGCCCAACTTCTCAGACAACGCAATGTGTTTGTGGATGCTCAACCCCTTATAAAGACTATAAAAAGAAAGCTGACTTCCAAGATCGAATCGGTTCCTGGTGATCCATCCTTGGACGTGGTCACTGCCATGAACATAGCTTCCAAAGCTTTTACACAACCTTTCCACCACCAGACTGGTGTTAATACTTTGGCCAAGGGTCCAATAATGCCTATGTCCCCGACCTCCACCACGGGATCATCTATCTCCACCCCTCCTTCCTCACACAGTTACAAACAAACCAGGCCCCTTAAGGAACAAGTCTTGGAAAGGTTCACAATAGAAGAAGTTAATTCAATAAAGTATGGTGAAAAAGAAATGGAATGCGGACAGCATTGTTCAGACGTATTTAACAATTTCATGGAGTTGATTGAACACTACGATGAACATAAACTCTTCCGTCACTTTCCAAGATCGTTCTTATGTCCTGTGGATAACTGTCCCATGAGTATCGTTGGCTACAGCAAAAAAGCCTTCCTTAAACAACATGTGGTTTCGCATCATTTTGCCAAAGGCTACGTCAAGCCAGAAATGCAACACTTCTCCGAACAACTCCTCAAAATTGTGTTTGTTTGCGAGCACTCCGATTGCAGAAAGTGCTTCTACCGTCGTGACAGTTTGACTCGTCACCTTAAGTTGGTACATGCTAACACACACAGCAAATTCAACTTGAAGAAGAAAGAATTGGAAAGAGACGAATTCTTTGGCAAAAGACGCAAAAGACGGACCAAGTCATGAATACTCGAATTCCTGGCGACTTAATACTATAGGATTAATACTTCTTAAGGAAGATGATTATACGGTGGAGTAGATTATTGTTTTACACTTGATATTACTACCCAATATTGGATAATGTTGTAGAGTTAGCACTGGGGTTGTTTCTGATACTTGACTGATAGAAAGTATCAGAATGAATTGTTGTTTAGGTTCCAGTCCTGATAATCATATTGAATTACTTGGTGGTTTCAACTTACTGATAGAATAATGTGAGTCATAGATGGTTTACTAGTCACTGATGTTTCGGGTTATATGAAAGAGGCATAAGTACTACAGAGAGGTTATAGTACTCGTTACTGATCAATATATCCAGTAGTCAAACCCTCAAGTGAAAAGTTGTGTTGTGTTTTTGAAGTGACTTCTCGAGTATTTATCCCCATTACTTATCTCCAATATCTATTTCTGATAATTATCCATGCTAGTTGTCTCCAATGGGTCTAACATCTCTACTACCCAATCCAATGCTAGCGTTGGTATTGTTTGTATCCGTTCTTATAGAATATCGACTTTTTAGAGCCCCAACAGACAACTTACACCAACCATCTCGAAATATTCTCACTGTTCTTAACCGAAATATACATCCCCCTTTCTACCAAGATCTCTAGATAAAAATACCCTACAGTATTCCCCTCTGTTCTGCCAAGAAAGCCCCACCAGAGACCCTAGACCCTTTCCATTACTATTATTGTTTGTTTTGTTTCTCCTCTTCAAAAGGAGCCAATATAACACCACCACCACCAAATTGAGTCCCACCATTACCACTCCCACCAAATTGAGTCCAACCACCACGACCCCCTTTATTAGAACTCCCAACACTCCAACACTCCAAACCTTTACGACCACCACTGGTCTTCTCGACATGATCTAATTTTTTACCTCCGTTCCTGTTCAAGCCATGTCAATGAAAACTCGGACTTATTTCTACACTGTTTCACTATCCAGCACTTCTGATTTCCAAGGTTTCCAAGGTTCGGTGTTAGACACGGTCTCTCGTGTTGCTGTGTGAGCCAGGACGACTGGTTTCTTCCTTTCGTCCACTTGCACAACTAACCATGTCTTCCTGACTACAATGTGCACCAACGCCTTCTTTCGAGAGCTTGTCATGTTTCTGCATTGGATCGCCGGCATTTTGGTTACTGTACTATACGCTTACGGAACTGTGCACCTGAATGATTTCCAGTCTATTCTAGTCATTTGCAAAGGAGCTTGCAGTGGTAATTATGAGCATTATTATTTGCGGCGACTAGCGGTCGTAATCTCGGAATAAAAGAACTGACCAATTCGTCAAATTCTCTCTGGCCAGTCACTCTTCCGACTGGGAGTAGTTTTGTGTTCTCATATGCGAGAGAAGTTGACAGCCGTGAGGATTTACATCAATTTTGCGCGTCATCCCTCGATGAACCCCGAGCAAATCCCGAGTCTCAACCTACGACCGTCTCCAGAGTCCCCCATAATTGCGTTTCCAATTGGTTTCTGGTATATATAAAACAGGGAATGGGTTTCCAGCGAAGCTTTGTTGACTATCTCTTGCTAACAATTTTGTTTGTTAATGAGGGTTTTTTGGATAAGTGAGCTCACGGGTCTTGCTTATTCTTGTTCATCACATTTTTTTTCTCTTTCAATTTGCCTTGTAATTATTTTTCCGATACCGCTGCCCCTTTCGTGCCATGTCCTTGGACGCTCCTTCCTATTCTTCGACCTTCTCGTTTATTGTCCTGCCGTTTGGTTCTTTGGTCAAACGCTTCCACGGGAAACAAAACCCGACTCAGGATAGGGACCAAGTCCACAACCAAAACACCGCTGGCAGCGAGTAACAAAACCATTGCAGTGCCATAATAATCACACAATAGGCCACGACAAACCAGCGCCAAAATAATCCACGACAGTCACAAACCTATCCCATAATAAAAAATGTACTATAAAAAGGAAGAGCATCAAAAAGAATAAACAGTGTATCCGCGACATAATAATTCGGTATAACCGTGACATAATATATCTGCGAATATATAGTATTATAACTCTGTTACTCGCACCATAATATAACTGTATATCGGTGTTAAAATATAACTGTATATCCGCACCACATTATACATAATATAACTGAATATCCATGACATATTATATCTACATGTCCACACCAAAGTACTTTTATCCGTGCCGTAATAAGCATTACACTCGTACTACAACAATCTATATATCTGTTTCATTTCTAGACCACCGTAAAATTGACACATCTAAGGTGATTTTTTGACATAGACCCCCAAGCGCATTTATGTCGGATCTAACATATTAATTAGCTGTACATTTTGGAGTAAGCTGATCTCAAGGCCCTGAATGGTCGGCGATCTCCGTGAGGCTTTTCTTTGTAAGGCTCTCAATTGTAAGTCACAAATATAGCATTGTGGTTATGTTCCCCTGACTATTTTCAGGTCCCCAACCGAATTCAAATCCCGGAAACTAGTGGGCCCAATTTTTCATATACGGAGGATTGTAGTATATTTTTATTGCTACTCTCTCTCAAAATTATGCACTAAATGAGACAATAATCTTGCTGTACTTTTATCATTCCGTGTAGTTCAAATCATCAATTTCTGAGAACTATAATCAGGCTTTGTTGAGTATATTTGAAGTAAATTCCCAGATCTTGGGCACTCGGACCAGCCTCACCCTCACCCCTCTCTCGCAGCAACAATAGATGTTGAACCAACATTTCTTTTATTTTCCTAGCACAGTAATTGCTCTTTACAAGGGTTGGTAACAGTGAGAAAATAACTCGTTTGCCATTATATGTTATTACTGAATATACATGCGAATTATGTGGCTCGCTCAGGAATATTATACCAGTGATATCAATGGAACATGTCAGGGAAGCAAGAGAAGCAAGAGAAGCAGAAGAAGCAGAAGAAGCAAAATACGATTTATTTGATATGGCATTGTGACAATGGCCAAAAAAATTTGGTGAATAAGTTTAATAATTCTGGATGTGATAAGAACGATTGCACTATTGTATCAATAGAGTTTAAAAGTATGAGATATGAGGAGCGCTATGTGTGTGTTACGGTGATTGCTAGTCTTCTAGAACACACTCGAGTGAAAACCCGTAATACAATTCTCTGTTATTATTTTCATACTCTAAAGTTCGTATACTTGGAGTAGCATCCCTTACACTCCTCTATCGAGCTACAACTGTAAATTATCCTTTGGCATGTATTGGAAATATTCTATGCTTCTCAAGAATTTGAAGCTCTTTCAAAAGAATTTCCAATCCCACTATCAATTTTCAAGTTCCTCTTTCTGACCATCGACTCCTTCCATTTGCAATCCCCTCTTCACTATTTTTCAATCCTTCTACCCCTGTCGAACTTCCTTTGTCTAGTTCGGAATATACTCTCTGAATTCACTTACTGTTACCTCTAGATGGTTGGGAGTATTTTCTTCGCATGGGTGGCTAATGAAATTTTGTTTCAAGACAACTTATGCGGTGTAGCGACCTCGAGTATTCTGGAAATATGTGCCACAACTTCGTGATTACACCACTCATGCAATCTGGTCGATTTCTGTGCTTTATTTACAGGAACTTACATCGTCTCTTTACTTCCATGCGTCTTTAGAGCTTTAGTTGTTTTCCAAGACCTTGGATTGCATGACTAGCCTTCAACAATTAATCCGTAGAGATAATATAAATTAGTGTGTGTCGATGAAGAAAGAGCGAGAGATAGTAGAAAGAACTTTTGTATCAAAGAGAGAAATAAATTAAAGTATTTTGGTATTAGACTTTTGCAGGGTGACCCACTTGACTTGTGTCAGAGATTTAGGGTGTCCACTGGCTGTGCTGGTCATTTGAACCACACGGATATACAATCATGAAGTTTACCATCATGAGTTTGTATTGTTCTACGGAAGTAAGAACAATACAGATATATAATACGGATTTATAGTTTAAGGGCATATATCTATACATATTACGGATATAGCTGTTTGGATCTACAAATATACATACTTATAATACGGATATGTTAGATGAATATACACATATGTAGATTCATAATACGGATATGTTGAGATACTGATATATAATACGGATATACAATTGCACGGATTTACGCTTATACATGTAGACAATAATACGGATATTTCAACAGGCGGATATGCTGTTATAAGGTTTTATGATCGATACACAATCGTGGGCTTCTTCGAGGGTGCGGATATCCGGGATTTGCCATTTCCCCATAGGGATATCACTCGGAATAGGCAAGTAACTGACCACGCTTTAGTCATCGAAGATTAGCAATTACTTCATTCTGGAACTCCCCATGGCTCAGAACGACACTAAACACCACAGTGGAAGTTTCTTCCAGAACACTCGAAGCTTCCAGAACTTCGCCAAAGTCCATAGGCTATTCGGACAATATTCAGGGTCTATGAGATCGATCAGCAGGGTCGAATTTTGGTATTTTGGGTGGGCTTTTGGGATTTACACGTTTAGATTCCGGTTTTTTGTTTTTGGAAGTTTAGACCTGGATGCTTAAGTTTGATTTGTTTGTTTAGAGTATGATGCTTGGAAGATGTAAAGCAAGGTAGTATTAAAGTTGGAATCACAATCAAGATTTTGAAGGTGGCGCTTCTGTTTCAGCGTGGTAAATGTCCATGACCCAAACGTCAATAATTTATTTTAGCAAATTTCATTTGAAGAATTATATAATATGTGCAACTTCATGTTAGCCTATTTACATCATTGCAGGCATGGTTCCTACTCATCAAGCCTAACTCTCATCATGTTGCGAATTTATTTTAATGTGATTATTTTATCTTATTTAGTTAATTAACTGTTAACATTAGATCTTACTCCTGGGCCTGATGCTGCTCTTGATCCCACTCACCTGATCCTTTCTTATTTTCACCCATAATACTAGATCCACTCATACACTGATGCCACTTAGAACTCTATTCTATTTCCAATTCTATTTTGATCTGCAATAGTCTTCTTGAAAATATTATTTTTAATCTTCATGGTGATTTTTGGTTCGATGGTCGGATTTTTCTTTCTATTTCCCTAGTCAACCGTCCCGTGCTTATAACTAAGCCTGATGGCGGATATGCTCGTATTTACTCCCATGCTTAATGCCGTGTGCCAATGTCTGACCTACGCCTTACGTTTATGCGGTATGGCCCAACTACATCAAATCTAAAAAATTCGATTTCATCTGACTAATTCCGCCAAAAATGGGAACTAATTTCAGGCAGATCCAATAACAACATCAGAAATGAAACATCACTGGCACAATTACGAATTGCCCTTTTCGAACGCAACGAATGTGCTGCCAAAACTCCCCAGAGCCCTCAAAACTCCCCAAAGCCATCAAAACTCCCCAAAGCCATCAAAACTCCCCAAAGCCATCAAAACCCACCCCGAGCCAGCCAATTCCTTCCGCATTCCATCCATCGATCAACCGTCCCGCGGAACGAGCCACATCCAACTGTCAAACGCAATACTTGCCACTTTCAACACACGGTTTCTTGTGGGCATTGCGCTGGCAAGGCACGCATCAGGGTCCATTTCCGTTCCATGTATACAACTCTAGGGTGCGATTTAGTTCAGGAATAATGCCTGATGATGCCCCACGTACATAAAATATCCAACTAGACACATATGTATAATGCAACGGGTATATGCAACCTGTCCGGCATATCATGCGTACATGTCACGGGATTCCGATACCATAATTACACCGATATTTTCCGGGCCGGGAGGTCACCTGACCCCGCGGAGGTGGGTGGCCGCAATGCGCTCGGGGACCGCGCCGGCGCACGGCATTGGCACACACGTGATACCACGTGACACGGCTCGGGCCGGTCGTCTGCGGTGCAACCGCGTCACGTGTTCATATGTGATTAATAAAGTCACGTGATACTGAAATTCCGCTCGATTGCCGCGTAGCACGTGACACATCAAGATATCACATCACGTGATCGCAACCCATGATCTTCGGTGTGGCTGCAATTTCCTACCACCCCCTAACCCGATGGCCAACTTCACGTGGAAAGCCACACATCATCAAAACCCCGGATCAATGAAGATTCTCAGTTTCCAATTACTTCCACCATGACTGTTTCTGCCCCTCTACCAAAGCCCTGGGATCCCCCAAAGGAAACCGCAGAGAAATTGGACTGGGCCGAGTTGGTATTGATCGATTTGAGCAAATGGGACGAGCCCAATGGCAAGCAAGAGCTCGCAGAGATTCTCAAGAAAGGCAGTAGCCACGAAGGGTTCTGGGCCGTGATCAACAGTGGCATTGATCAGGACGAAATCAATGAGATCTTCTCGTATGGAAGACACTTCTTCGAGGACTACACCTTGGAACAGAAGAAAGCCGTGGAGGTCGATTTCAGCACTGGTAACTATTTCGGCTACAAGCCCATTGGCAACTTGCCAATGTTCGGTACCGACGTCAGAGACAACTTGGAAACCTTCAACATCGCCAAGTTCACCAAGGATGGCCGTTTCGACAAGTACCATGCCAATGACTTCATTCAAGACCACAAGGTCAGATTAGAGCAATTCTCCCGAAAGGCGTTCGGTGTGGTCGACAAGATCTTGCGGTTGTTTGCTATAATTCTCGAGCTCGAGGAGGACTACTTCGTGTCCAGACACTTGTACGATGACCCCAGTGACGATTCACTTCGGTACATTCAGTACACCCCAAGATCCAAGGAACTTGATGCCCAGGTGGAGAACATCTGGTCCCGTGCACACACCGACTTCGGTAGCTTGACGCTTCTTTTCAACCAGGTCGTTGCTGGGCTTCAGATCAAATTATCAGACGGATCGTGGAAATGGGTCAAGCCAGTTGACGGAGGAATTATATGCAATATTGGAGATACGCTCAATTTCTGGTCCGGGGGATTCTTCAAAACCACGGTTCACAGAGTGATCAGGCCTCCAGAAGATCAGATCAATCAACCTCGTATCGGAGCCTTTTATTTCGTTCGTCCCGGTGACAATGCTCAAATCGAAATTGCGCCATCTCCATTATTGAAGAGATTGGGGCTTTACAAGAAGACTACCCCAGTTGTTGGCACAGAATATGTAAGAAAGAGAGTTCAGAATTACCACGATAAGCCAAGTTACGAGAAACAGGACGGAATCAAGTTCAAAGTCGGAGAGTTTGAGATCACCGATGGATTCAATTGATTTGAGAACAGACTGTGAGTACTGATTATTTATTGGCAGGACAATGTTATGAATGAAGTTTCAGTTAGTATGATACAAATTCTCGTAAGACCGAAATACAAGACACATAATTTATGCAAAGCAAATAACAGATATGTTTGATCTGATTAATTTGTAAATTTTGTAAAACCTATCAGATACTAATGACAATTGGAATTTTCCGACTGTTCACAAAATTGCTCAATCAGAAATATGTTGGTATTTTTTAAAAAATCTACAAATCTTCATCTTATCCTAAATCTCAACATTATCGAAACTTATTCCGACTATATAATTATACTCTACGGCTTTCATACCAATTAAGCACTAAATCCTCCTCACACGATGGTATTCTTTTACTCGAAAGCTCAATAATCCATTCATTCCTATTCCAAGCGTCCATTCTCACCGCTACCTATACTACCCTCTCTTCTTAGTAATACTACTATGGGAAATACTGAGAATTATTGTGACGCGTCTGTTCCACAAAACTGTAAGCTTCCAATACCCAAGAACTCCTTAAGAATACTCCAATTTTCACCGCAAGAAGTGGATAAGAAACTAGAAAAGGCTTTCTAATTGTGTATAGCACGATCAGGAGCTACACTCCAACTTTTTTCATAACTGATTCGCCTCTTTTGCAGTCTTCTCGTCCCTGTCTTTCTGCTGCAGCCTCTTGTCAGTTCTATTTTTCAATACGCGCACTACCCACTACTTGTGCTATCACTTCAATTTCACAATCGAGTACACATTGAAGTCTTTATCGGATGTCCAGTTCAGAGAGAGTAAGTATGACAAATCGGCCCCAGAACACCCCAGGAAGCTTAATTAATTAAATGCGTTGATGATGTCAGTTTTTTGCGACAAATTTTGAAGGTTTTAGAGTCATATTGGGATAGTTTTGCTATAATCATCTTCCTCATACTAACAACCAGAACACTCCAGGAATTGAACCTCCAAAGGTTCATTCCTTTTCCATCTCAGACAACAAGTCGAAGTACTTCACTATTACTGATAAACCCGTGGTGGATATAGAAACTACCAGCAAAAGATTCAAATACTTGTTAGGGTTGACTTCTTTGTTCCAACATTTCATCGAGGCCAAGGCAAACAAAGACCCTCTCTTCCGCAGAATCCTTGATAATATCAACCTGAGCAACCAGAACGGTACCGGAGGTGCCAGAAGACGGAAAACTGAGAAAGAAGAAGATGACGAGCTATTGAAAGACGAAGTAGACACGCCAACTATCACCGAGTTCACTGAAAGTCCTGGATACGTGGACGGAACATTGCGTCCTTACCAGATCCAAGGTTTGAATTGGTTGGTCTCCTTGCACGAGAATAATTTATCGGGAATTTTGGCCGATGAAATGGGGTTGGGAAAGACTTTACAGACGATCTCATTTTTGGGGTACTTGAGATTTATCAAGGGCATCAATGGTCCCCACATCGTCATCACTCCAAAGTCCACATTGGACAACTGGCACAGGGAGTTCAACCGGTGGATTCCAGAGATGAATGTGCTCGTAATCCAAGGTGATAAAGACCAAAGACTGGAGTTGTTGAATGAAAGAATCATGCTGTGTAATTTTGATGTGGTGATTGTGTCGTACGAAATTGTCATTAAAGAGAAGGCTACGTTAAAGAAGTTTGATTGGCAATACATCATCATCGACGAGGCTCACAGAATTAAGAATGAGGAGTCGTTGTTATCTCAGATCATCAGAATGTTCCACAGTAAAAACCGTCTCTTAATCACTGGTACTCCATTGCAGAATAATCTTAAGGAACTTTGGGCATTGTTGAACTTCATTTTGCCTGATGTGTTCGCTGACAGTGAGTCGTTTGACGAGTGGTTCCAAGGGGACCGTTCCGAGAACTCTGAAGACGATATTGTTTCACAATTACACAAGGTCTTGAAACCGTTCTTATTGAGAAGAATCAAAGCAGATGTTGAGAAATCGTTACTTCCCAAGCAAGAAATGAATGTTTATGTCAAGATGGGGGAAATGCAAAGAAAATGGTATCAAAAGATTTTGGAAAAAGATATCGATGCCGTGAACGGTGCCAATGGAAAGAAAGAAAGTAAGACCAGATTATTGAACATCGTTATGCAATTGAGGAAATGTTGTAACCATCCATACTTGTTTGAAGGAGCAGAACCTGGTCCCCCATATACTACAGATGAACATTTGGTTTACAACTCTCAGAAAATGATTATTCTTGATAAGCTCTTGAAGAAATTTCACCGTGAAGGATCTAGAGTGTTGATCTTCTCCCAAATGAGTAGAATGTTGGATATATTGGAAGACTACTGTTTCTTCAGAGAATATCAATATTGCAGAATCGATGGACAAACCGAACACTCTGACAGAATCAATGCCATTGATGAATATAACAAACCAGGAAGTGAAAAGTTCATTTTCTTGTTAACAACTAGAGCTGGAGGGTTGGGTATTAACTTAACTAGTGCTGATATCGTTGTCTTATTTGATTCGGATTGGAATCCACAAGCAGATTTGCAAGCCATGGATAGAGCTCATAGAATTGGTCAAACCAAACAAGTCAAGGTGTTCAGATTAATTACAGAAAACGCAATAGAAGAAAAGGTCTTAGAGAGAGCAACTCAGAAGTTGCGTTTGGATCAATTGGTGATTCAACAAGGTAGAAATGCAGGAGCCTTAGATGCACAGAATAAGAGTACAAACAAGGGAGATTTGCTTGATATGATTCAATTCGGAGCAAGTGATGTTTTCAACAGTAAGGAAGATGGAAAGTCAGATGAAGTAGATATTGAAGAGCTTTTGAAAAACTCTGAAAGCAAGACTGCTGAATTGAACAAGAAGTATGCAGCATTGAATTTAGATGCACTTCAAAACTTCACTAATGATGAATCCGTTTACGAATGGAATGGAGAAAATTTCAAGAAGAAGGATACTACTGCAATTACCAATATTGGACATGCTTGGATCAATCCAGCTAAGAGAGAAAGAAAAGAAAATTACTCCATTGATATGTACTATAAGGATGTCTTGAATACCGGAGGCAATAGAACAGGCAACGGAGGAGTGAAATCCGGTCCAAGACCACCCAAACAGTTAAATATTTATGACCATCAATTCTTCCCTAATAAGCTCTTTGAACTCCACGAACTTGAGAAAAACTACTACAAGAAACAAACCAAATACAAGGCCGTTTTGAAGAGTGGAAAACCAGATACCTTACAGCAAAGAGAGTTAGAGCAAAAAATCGAACAAGAGGAAATTAACAATTCCAGAGCACTCACTGATGAAGAAAAGGAATTGAAGGAAGATCTTTTAACCAAGGGCTACAGCAATTGGAGTAGAAGAGATTTCACTCATTTTATTGTTGTTAGTGCTAAGTATGGAAGAAATTCCATCAATGCTATAGCCAGAGAATTCGAGGATAAGTCCTTCGACGAAGTAAGAGAGTATGCTAAGTCGTTTTGGAAGAACTATAAAGAGATAAGTGGCTATGAAAAGTTTATCACCCAAATAGAAGCCGGAGAAGAGAAGATTACCAGGGGTAAATTACAGAAAGAAGCATTAAGAAGGAAATTATCATTTTACAAGTATCCATTGCAAGAATTGGTATTGAAGTACCCCCCAGCTTCAACCAATAAGCGGATGTTCAGTGACGAAGAAGATCGTTTCCTTTTAGTTCAATTATATCGTTTTGGACTTGATAGACCTGATTTATACGAAAGAATCAGGGAAGCTATCAGGGACTCACCGTTGTTCCAGTTTGACTTCTATTTCCAAAGCAGAAATCCAAGTGAAATTTCCAGGAGATGCTCTACATTGTTGGCTTGTATTGCCAAAGAATTGCACCCAGAAGCAGAAAATGGCAAGACTGAAGAAAATGGCAAGAGAAAGATCGAAGCAGCAGCTGGACCCAAGAAGAAAAAGAAGGCCTCTGCTTGAAATGGATGCAAGGGTTAGCACATGAAAACTTATTTTAAGAATTTTAACGTTGGATCATTTGTTATTCATCTATATTCTTATTAAGGTGGGTAGCAGGGCTTCACTTTTAAACAGTCCTGTTCTGTTTATACCGGACGGACGAGTTTGTGGTCGTTAAGAACAGTTCACTTCCATGATGAAAGGAGATAGAAGAAGGCCATAATAGTGACTTCTAGGTGCCAAACATTGAATGGAATATTGAATAGTTGGTCCAAAATAATTATTTTCATCAGGGATGAGCTTCAGTTGGTTAGTCAGAAATATCAAACAAGAATGATCAACAGCAGAGAATATTCACTGGAAAGTAACATCAAAGCCATAAATGTTTAAGATTGGTTCGAATTTTCCACCCTGTTCGATATTCTCTCGATTTTCTTCACTCCACTTGTCTCTCCACTACTGCCATTACCCTTCCTCGTCCATCTTGACCCCAGGGGGCGCTTGTCTGTATTATATGTACATTTTATATTTTCAACAATTCGACTAATAATGATTCGAACTGTAGAGGGGTCACGGCTGCTGGAAACCGTGCAGCGACCACCCCTTCCTTGTCGACGATGAACTTTTCGAAATTCCACCGTACTCCCCGGAAACCTAAAGCTCCCTTCTTGTTGGCTTTGAGCCAAGTGTACAACTTGGACTCGTTCTCTCCATTGACATCCAATTTGGGGAAAATAGGGAACGTGACACCGAACTGAGTCCGGGCAAATTTGACGATTTCGGCGTCATCTAAAGGCTCCTGGTCCCCAAATTGGTTACAGGGAAACGCCAATATCACCAAACCATGTTGTTTGTACTTTTTGTATAGCTCCTCTAGTTCTGCGTATTGCGGTGTGAACCCACAGAGGCTGGCCACATTGACCACCACCACCACTTTTCCGCGGAACTGCAGAAAATTCACCGGGACACCCTCGGCCGTGACCAGGAAAAACGTATGGAAAACTGATTGGGGCGCTGAGTCCGCCATTGGACCTTCGAATGAAGCCGTTAGTGATGTTTGGTAAACTATGGGCATCTTGCTATTAGTTGTGAGCGTGACGTGGGTCACGTTCTCACACGTGCCACTGGGCACGTGATCGTGATCATACGATTTTGGCCGTTTTCAGGCTACAACGGCACAGGAAGCTGGAAACCTTATGCTTATCAGCGTGAAAGTCAGGCGAGAACAATGGCTTGGCCTACAGCCTCCATCAGTGGTCTGTTGTAGCGGTCGTACCTCTATAGTACGCTAGGACCCCTGAGAATATGCCATAACCCACGATGCGCACGTGACCGCGCCCGGGGACTGGCGATCTCAGGGTGGATCTGCTTCCCCAACAGGATAAAAGAGCAAAGTAGCAAGAGACAAAGAGAAACCCCGTGCCGCTAAGAAGCCTCCGTCTTTGTTGCACCCATTTTGCATTGAGATTTGCAGCGTTCGTGGGAGGGTCGGGACACAAACCTCGGGCAAATGGACCCGGAGCTAGCAACTTGTCACGTGATCCATCTCCTCTCCTCACTGACATCTGCCAAAGTCCGCCAAAAAACTCCACTGGTTCCCCGAAATCTTATTGGCCCCCTTGCCCGGCGTCTAAGTCCGACCCGCCCCCTTGCCCCACATCTCTCCACTCCACACGTCATGTTATGGAGACGTGAATCGGACCATTTCATCAGGAGACTTCGCGGCCTTAAGCATTTGGGCTCACACGACAAAACCACACGACAAAACCCCTTTGCGACTTTTGATCATTAACGACCTCAAGAAAAACCTTTTCCTCACAACAACACACTTGCCACATCAAATAACCAGGGCAGGACTGATCGTATCGACCGGGTTATAGCTCTATCGGTTTCGGAACGAACCAGAAAACATCCTCTCCTTTTCCCCAGGCTTCCGCGACCTCTGAGTCCCAAGTTTGGTCCCATTACCCCTGATTACAAGCATCAAGGAAGAGTGGATTACCATTTTAAAAGTCCCAGCTATATATTCCCTTCTTTTGGCCTCTAAGCAAGCATACTTCCTTCCTATACACCGAAGGCAATTTACAGTGCAGCCGTGAAAGTTTCAAGATGTCTTTCCAAGTGAACTGGAATACCCTCGAGTCAGAAAACATCTCTTGCTGGACCAAGGAGTTATTGACGACAGCGTTGAATCTGGGCAAAACGCCCAACATTCTTGCATCCAAGATTCTGATCAAAGACCTCAATTTTGGGAAGGTGGCGCCTAACTTCGAAGTCCTCGAGATCGGCGAATTAGATCGTGATCGATTCCGGGGTATTTTCAAGATCAATTATGAAGGAGATTTCCATTTGACTTTGCACACCCAGGTTCAGGCTAATCCTTTGAATATTTACAACTCAAATAGCTTGGACAAAGAAGTCGGTGATAGTACCTTCATTACTCCTAAATTTGGGTTAGCTGATGAGCAGTTTGCATTACCAATGGACTTGAAGTTGAGTGATATAAAAATAAGTGGAATTGGTATTATTGTTTTCAGTAAATCCAAGGGTCTAACACTCGTGTTCAGAAACGATCCACTTGATTCTATAAAGGTGTCATCAACCTTCGATACTGTGCAAGTTTTGGCCAACTTCTTACAGAAACAAATAGAGAACCAAATTCGTGATTTGTTTAGAGAAACTCTTCCCACTTTGATTCATCAACTTTCATTGAACTATCTTTCCTTGGATAACATAAGCGATCTTCACTCCACGTTGTCCCGCAACTTAGCAACTGATACACAAGTAGCAACCCAATTGGCCAGCGACCTTCCCCTTGTTTATTCAGCTCACAACTTAAAAAAGAACTTGATGTTGTTCAATTCGAGAGAGACTCTTAGCTTAAATGTCACAAAATTGAAGAACATAATACAAAGATCTCACTTGGATAAGTTGAACAAGAACGTACCCAATTTGTCGAATTCCCTTTATTCGATATTAAAGGACGATGTTTCACCTGCTGTTAACAGTAATGGTATCCCAATTGATATGTTGATCAATGAAAACTTCACCAAGACTGATAAAATCTTGAATGAAATCACAAGCATTCAAACAAACAGTTATTATAAGGTTAACAACAACAAGAACAATAATTTCGTTAAACCTAAGAGGCGAACCATTAAGTTGAACAAGAAAAAAGATTCCAGTGTTTCGAAGTCGCCTATGGTGTCCGTACCGGTTTCTACGCTGGTATCTATACAATCCGAGGTCGAGTCTGAAACTTCAGATGCTTGTACCCTTGTCAATGAGCCTATTGAGCGTGAGACTGTGGTGGCTCATCCTAAACCAATCAGACTCTCGAGAGAATTATACAACGATCTGAAGGAAACCGAATTTGAGCTCAGGCCTGTGCGACCTCCACTCAAGTTAGAAGTTCCTGATTATTTGAACGATTTTAAAGAAGAGTTCTTGAAATCTGAGAAGTACGACGCACCAAATACATCATCGTTGTTGACCAGCGTTGGTTTGGGCTCCAACTATTTCAATTTTCCAAGCACCCAACCGATCTCCACCTCACCACTTCGTAAGGAGTTGGCCGAGAGAGAACTTCAGCAGAAAAAGTCGATCAATCACATTGACATCTCCAAGATTAATTCGAAGCTCCATTCCCTTAGCTTAGATAAGGATAAGGAGAGAATGAAGGACAGAATCCATGGTACTAGATTGCACTTCGAAGCTCCTCCTCCATATCAGGTATAGTTGGAGCAACCAAAGGACTTATGATTATTTATTATGTTTATTTCTTGTATATACCCATTGAACAGTTACTACCTTCTACCAATTGAATGAAATAGTCCATTTAGAAGTTTGTAAAAAAGAAGTTGCAAGAACTACTTGACAGAAATAAATCTGTGAAAGAGTAAGCGAGAAAAATTGGAAGATTAGATATTGGAAAAACATACGAAGAATTTAGAGCTCCAAGAAAAGGAAGTTCATGGATGCATTTGTAAGTAAATTGATGAAATCCTCAGAATATTATCGTTACATAACTTACCACACACGATATTTCACCAGAAGAAATCATGAAAATCCCTATTCTCAAGTAAAGACTGTAATGATTATATTATATTGGACTATGTTGAAAAGTCCACTTTTCCAATAGAACCCTTCGATTAATTGCAAACTATATCGACCGAATCTTCCCATTCGTTACTTTTGAGATTTAGAAGTGGGATAAAGAATGTCTACGTATTAGAATAAATACAGATTTCTATAAGGCCAAGAATTAATATAATTTATCAAGAGCTAACTCTCACAGTTTTAAATAGCGAATTGGAACCTATTTTAAGGATTCTGAACGCCATATATGGACTCCCAAGCTACGAAAACCACGATTTATGGCTTTACTTAAATTTGCACTCATCTTTGTAGCGGCTTTGATGAATGTCGACTACTTATCAATTTACGGCAATAAAAAAACTCTTCACATTCGTCCTGTCGATAAACATCTCAGCGAATGACTAATGAAGATTATCGACCGGGATTTAGTTAAAGACGGGGATTGGACCTTGGACAAACTCAAGTCCTGTTCGGTGTTTAGCCCTGGGACGGTGTTAAGCCTAAGGATTGCCGGTGTTTAGTGATTGAGAGCAGTGTAGCCTCCAAGAGGAGTTTAGTAGGACTCGGTCTTTGGGTTCGACCGGTGTTTAGTCTATACCGGTGTTAAGGTTTGACCGGTGTTTAACCCTTTCGGTGTTTAAACCTTAACCGGTGTTTGACGTGGTTTGCGTCTGTAATTATCCTATTACAGAGTGGGCGTGCCCTTACCACAATCTAATTACATCACGTATTACATCACGTGATGTAATTCTAACAATAAGTTGATTACTTTGCCGAAACGTTGATCCCAGCTCTGGGACAGAGAAACCTCGGATGAACGTAGATTTTGGGCACGTAACGTGAGAGTTTCATCTTTCTCCAAAGTTGCCGTCACGCTAGGACAGTGAACCTGAAACGTCCCAAAACAGAAACAACGTAAACACAAATATGTCACGGTGAATTTGTGACATGCTGAGCTGAGTCACCTGACTAGGGCGAGCTCTGGCAGCTGTCAGCTGACCTCTTTACTTGGCTGGTCCATGTACGACACACACAAGCCTTTCCACACGCTCAGGTGGCGGGGTCGTGCGCTCCTCAATTAACTAAGGGCGAATTGATTGTTCTCCAGCCTATTTAGCCGGAGCTGCGCCGGCGCGCGACTGCGTTATATGCAGGACTCTCACCTCAGCAGGTTCCAGCTCCTCTAAGGCAGCCCAAACCGCAGCAAACTCGTCCGCAGCGTCTTCCAAGCTTCTCTACTCGTTCCTACTGGTCTCAGGAGCACCAGTATCCGTTTTTCAGCTGGAAAAATCCCCGGATAATCTAAAGGCGTAGCCGTTGTTTCGGCTCATCTCCATCGTGGCACTCTATTGGCAGAGCCACGCCCTCGCACAGCCATAACTGTCACCAGGTTAAAGTGCACTGCATACAAGCACCGATTGTTCAATTTACCTGATTAGGCACGTTGAAGAGCCCGAGGCGAAGAGAGTGAATAGAGCGAATGGGGTGGGTAGGTCGGGTACTTCATTGGAGTAGATGGCCAAGGTTCAATTCCGGCAGGCCCCCACGGATAACCTGTAAAGTCCACCTGGAATAGGCCCGCCGGAACCCTCACGTGAGCTCCGCCACAAGTTCGCTCAGATCTCGCTCATTTGTGTCCCAATCTCATCCATGGCATCCCTTAAATAGAGTTAAAAATAGGGAAACAAAAACATTCGCGGCGTGCGCACACCGTTTTCCACGCTCCCAAATTCCCTGATCCAGTTTGAAGGGCTACGGTAGCTCTCAGATCTTTCACCACAGTCGTTCGCTTGTTGTGTTGTGCGGTTGTTTCTTGGAGATATCTCTTTCTTTGCCCTTTAGCTCGGAGATCCTTTATAGCGTGACATTCCTCTGCTCACTCCCGTGAAATCCCCACTCGATTTGGTCCACTTCTGCCTGTTCTAGAGGAAAAATCCTGACCGCTAAAAGATCAGCACTAGAACCGCCCTACAACTCCCAAACCCTCGGGCCCGTCCATACAAAAAGCTTCAAGACCCCATCCAGCTATAATCTGCATCCTAACTCACACGGGATACCATTTTTTTGAGCTTTACTCGGAACGTTATCGCTTCAAATCACATCATTTCATAAACTCACAATAATGACTTTCGGTAAGTTCGACGAAATCTGCAAGAAAACAGCCCTTCCACTCTGTTCTGTGGTGGCTGCAAACAACCAAGACGGGTTCCTTGAAAAAGGGATTCTCCCAAGTTGTTACGCTCGTTCTGTGGAGCTCGCCAACACCATGATCTTCAACATTGGTAATGCCTTCGTCCATATCGGTGGCTTGTTAGTGGCGTTGATGATCGTCTTCAACGTCCGTGCCAAGTACACCGCCATCGGAAGAACCGAAATGTTGTTTTTCACCTACATGATGCTCGGGCTCATCGTGTCTTCATTGATTGTGGACTGTGGTGTGAGTCCTCCATCTAGTGCCAGTTATGCGTACTTTGTCGCAGTTCAAATTGGTCTTGCTAGCTCTGCCTGTGTGTCGTTACTTTACAATGGTATCTTATGTTTCCAATTCTGGGAAGACGGCACCAGAAGATCCATGTGGACCTTGAGATGTATTAGTGTGGCATGGTTTGCTGTAAATTTCCTTATTGCCTTGATCACATTCAAGGGTTGGCACACTGCTCTTGACTTGAAGGAGACAACGGTCTTGTTCGTGGTATCTTACGTTGTCAATGCACTCATTGTGGCTACATATGTGGTATCTCAAGTCATTTTGATCGTGTTTGCTTTGAAGAGTTACTGGGCTTTGGGAGCAATTGGATTAGGAGTTTTCTTCTTCGTCGCTGGCCAGATTCTCACCTACGTTTTCAGTCAACGTATCTGTGACGGAGCCAAGCACTACATTGATGGACTCTTTTTCGGAAGTTTGTGTAACATCTTTACTTTCATGATGATTTACAAGTTCTGGGACATGATCACCACCGATGACTTGGAATTCTCGGTGGCTAATGTTGAACAAGGAATCAACGCCTTTGGCCATGACGACGAAAAGAGAGCCAGTGGCTTCTTCAACTAATTTGCATCCAAGGAGAAATCATTGACCGAGGAAAGGCTATGATTACCACTTCCACTCCAATTCAATTCAAACCGATCACTGTCCGAGCAATTAGTGTTAGCAGTTTAATTGCATGTGGTCCACAAAACGTCATCTTAAATCATCAAGTATATAATTAGTATTGGAATAGAATCATCACATAAATATTGGAGTAGTTTAACTAGGAATTATTTCTGTTAAAGTTCTAGAGAATGAAAAAATTGGGTGTATAATACGTGAACTGAAGATACAACGATAAATTGGTGAAGAAATGTTCATACTGTCTGACCAAGCTTAAAATAGTTGCCTAGTTTTGATAATTGGAATTCTAAAAATCCAATGACAAAGAAAATAATAACCACGGTACAGAATCAGAAAGCTTTTATATTCTAGCTGATTCTTCTTCCGTGGCATTTTTTATTGGCATAATACGTGCTTACTTTTGATACAGCTCAACTACAATATTAATTCAATGTCACTTTTTGATTTGATGGGCCTAACAATTTGATATTTCGAAAGGGGTCCACAATCTGTTGAAGTAGTAAATTGGAACGTTCAAAGTCAATTCTACAGAGGATCACAAGAGGCGACTCATATCGCATTAGTAAGTGAAAATCACCAACATCTCTGAATTCTAGGTTCCTTACTATATGAAACAGTGAAACACATATGGAGCGCATTTGTTTTCAGATGAGTAAGACAATTCTCTACTTAGACAACACCAATCCAAGAGATTTACTCTACTTGAAAACGTATTGCTCCGTCTCTTGTATTTAGTATCAGACTGTCTCAATCTCCCTTCCTCCTCTCTTTTCCTCTCTTTTCCTCTCTTTTCCTCTCTTTTCCTCTCTTTTCCTCTCTTTTCCTCTTTTCCTCTCTCCCCCCTCTCTCCTTCTCTCCTTCTCTCCTTCTCTCTCCCTGGACCTTGAGCCCCGCCACCATCGACGTCAAGCCCTCGTTACAGATCACAATGCCCAGGGAGCTAGAACGTCTCGAGGGGGAATCTGATACTGATGAAACATCGGCGGAGCATCTGAATTAGCCGTTTCAATTCATAAAACAACTTACCACTGGTTGCATTAAAGAAGTCTTTAAAGAAGTCGCACGAATTTTCCAACTCTATGTTCGTAACTTGTTGCTCTTTCACACATGTATTCTCCACTGAATGATTTCCTTCGAGAAGTTGATACCCCTAATTGCCTTCGTCTCTCAAAATCCCTATTCTCGCTATAATCCATAGGTACAGCTTTCCTCCTTTCAGAGATCTCTCCCCCAAATCCTCCGGATATCTCGTAGTGCACTTCTCTGTAATTTTGCACCCACCACTGCGATTACATGCACACCAACTCTCCAAAAAGCACCAACTTTTAACGAACATCAGTCGGCATCATCTCTCAGAGACAAAGCTTCTGTTGTGGCCCAAACGGGTTGGGCCGTTATTCTCGAAGGGAGCTCTTCTTCTTCTTTGGGTTGCCCCATTTCCATTCCTGGCTCTGCCCGTTATTGTTCTCTTTTCTCGCTACTAATCTAGCCGGGGAACGTTGAGTTCATGAGGAACATGCACGGTAAAATTCTGCGATTATGACCTTCCCACCATAATGGACCCTTTTGGAACAACCGCGTCACAAGACTACTCCTCTAGCTCAATTCTGCCACTACATGTCCTTTCCTCGAAAGCTCAATCCTTCCTCTTCTCTCCAACCCTCTCCAACCCTCTCCAATTCCCTTTATTTCTCTCCAAAGCTCACCGGTTCGCACCAATCTAAAAATACCCCAACTCCTCCAATTTCTCCAAATCGCTCCATTTCTTCTCGTGCCCTCTTCGTTCCCCTTCCTCCCCTTCCTTCTCATGCTCATTTCGCCTGACACCGCTCTGCCCCCTCCCCAGAGCTCCAAATCTCTAAGCCGTCCTTCTAGTCCTGAGGCCGAGCATAGGTAACGGTGCGTCCCCATAAAAACCCTCCGCTTACGTAACAATAACACGAAAAGTGTCATTCTCGTTTTCACCAACCCTCCACTCTGATCCCCATACGTGTTGATACCACTACGCCAATTGGACATTTCCAGGATTTGAGCTACCTTCCTCTTCCAGCAAACTACTCCATACTGCTCTGCATCTCATTCGGCACACCCCGTCCAGTTGTCCGCGTATTCAACCCCCATCAGATCCCCCTTTCGACGTCTCTGAAGCTCTGAATCGCACCGTGTTGTTCTCACCATGTCAGAGGAAGCGTTGCTAGACCAGGACAGAATCAAGACCATCCTCAACAGCGATGGGTCGTTGGATATCCTCCTCAACCGGCTCAAGCAAAGCTTGACTACCGGCGAAGAATTCTCCAAGTATATCAAGAAAAAGGCACAGATCGAGGATGAGCACTATAACCTGTTAAAGAAGTTCGGGACCCAGGCCAGAACGTCCATCAAGGTGTCCAACAAGTTGAAGAACGACTCGTTCAGTCACAAGCTCGACGCCATCATCGAATTCGACGAGAAACTCTTCGGTGCCGGAAGCTCCTACGTCAAGGCCTTAAACGTGATGTATGACGAGCTCACTGCGTTGATCGGAACCGTCAGTCGTTCTCGCAAGCTTATCAGGGAGGAGGGCAAAAAAAAAGAAAAGGACTGTATTGACTCCATAATCGCAGCTGAAAAAGCCAAGCACAAGTACTACCACTTGTGTGATGATTTGGAGAAACTCAAGTCCTCGGACCCCAACAAGAAGTCATTCTCCTTAAAGAATAAGACCGTGGAACAACAAGAAGATGAACTTCAAAGAAAGGTTGATTTGGCCGATCAAGACTACAAGCTCAAAGTATCCACCTGTAAGAAATTGAAAGACGAAATCTTGATGATACACAGACCCACGTCCTCGAAAAAATTAAAGAATTTGATCTTGGAAATGGATATTGCCATGAATGTGCAATTGCAAAAGTTCGCCACATGGAACGAAACCTTGATCATGAACTCGGGTGTTTTGATCAGTCCTCTTCAACAGTCAAAACAATCCATGAAGTCTCTCGCCGCATCAATCGATAACGAAAAAGACCTCTACGACTACCTCGTCAAACAAGGAAGAACAAGCAGCAATAGTGCTTTGGTTCCTGTGGACTACGTGGTCCATCCTTCGCAAGCCAAGAACCAAAAATTCAGTAAACCTTTCTTGAACAATTCTGCCACGAAAAATAACAGTTCCGCCAGTACAGCTACACACTTGCAAGCCCAATCGTCGTATGGCCAAAACCAGAGTATCTCAACGAACTCACAGAGCAACAACTCTTCCTTGCATCCTATACATACCCCACAAACCCCAAGTGTTCTCACCGACACTGCATCATCATCTTACACATACTCGTCATTGGACCCATCTACCAAACCTGGCACAGACTTGAATGGTCCAAAAACATTAAACAGCCAACTTACCCCTCCCAAGCAACCTACGTTCGGAGTTTCGATTGAAGATGTGATTCAATTTGCAGGAATTGACAATGTGCCATTGATAGTGAAAAGATGCATTGATGTAATTGAAGCTCACGGATTGAATATTGAAGGTATTTACAGAACGAGTGGAAATAAAGCCACAGTACAAAATCTCAAAAACGCTATTGATCAGCAATTCACTAACTATTTGATGATTGGTAACAATATCGATTCAAACAACGTATTGGATGCTGACATTTACTGTGTGGCTTCTTTGTTGAAGATATACTTTGCCAGCTTACCAGAGCCATTATTAACCAAAGAATACTATCAATCTTTCATTGAAACCGTGAAATCTTTGGATGAAACCTTCATAGCCAAGAAGCTCCACCACTTGGTCTTCAACTTACCTGATGGAGCTTATTTCACATTGAGAGCATTAATATTCCACTTGAATAAAGTCGCATCTTTCCAAGGTACAAACCGGATGTCTGCTAAGAACTTAGCAATAATTTGGGGGCCTGCTATTTTGAATGATAACTCTATGAGTCCACAGGACTTGAGTTATAAGAGTAAGGTCGTCGAAGAATTGATGCTTATTGCTAACGAAATTTTCGAAATTGATGATTAAAATGTTCATTATGTCTCTATTATTTGAAACCACTATCCTGCTGGAAATTTAGATTCACCACCATAACAACTGATACCAGAGCATGAGCCCTCCCAGGACTCTTGTCAAATAAGCCTAATACATTAAATATGGAACCTTTCCATTTTTATTATCATTTTTGTCCTCTTCCTTTGTTCGATTACTATTTGGAAAATTGAACCTGGGAGGTTTAGAGATTCGGTGTTTTCCACCTAATCCTTTGACTCTGTAACTTGATTTGTATTCCGATTCATGTATATTTTGAAGGCGTTCTTCCTGTTGCTTCTCCTTCTCCTTGCGCTCTTGCTCCTGTTCCTCCTTCAATTGTTTCTCATAGTCTTCATCACTGATACCCATGAGAATTCGTCTGATATCTTTTATTTCAGTTTTGATGAGTGTATGAAATTGTGGAGAGTCGATGATTTTGTCCTGTATGTCTTTATCCACGATGCTAAGAAGTCCACCATTTGCACCAGAACTCTTTCCATTAAGGTGTTCATTGATGATTTCTCCTTGGATCAATGCACCAATCTTTCCCTTGTTTTTCATCAAAATGGATGGATCTTGCTTAACTTTATTCTCTACCATCAACTTGAGCTTGAGTAAAAGATTTGCATGTGTTTCGGATTGCTTGAAATTTTCAAGTAGGACTTTTCGTTGCTGATCAAACGACCCGTTTTTTTTGTATACTGTAGTCAAATGTTTGGGGTCTTTGACCTCTACTGGGACTTCTTGTGCCATGTTTTGAGCACAAGTTAAACTCAGATGAATATGCAGAAAATGTGAGACGAATTCGTCGAGATTATAGGACTTCTACCGATCGAAAAAGCTTCAGTATAAGTATGGCCAGGTTTGGTTTGGTTGAGTTTGATTTTTGAAAATTAACCGATATAGCCTGCAATTTAAGTATCGTAATTGCACAAACGATTTAATCCTATACCTTGAAATAGAGTCTTCGAATATAATCTCGAAAAGAGCCACAAATATCACTTCAAGCAACGAAATGGACTAACAACACGAGAAGACGTGAGTAGATAGATGGTTTTTGTAATGAATTATTACAGTTTCAAGCCCACAATTCTACAGTTTGCACCTTAGTACTGTGAACTACCTCTATTTTACAGTTTGCACCGTGAGACCTCCCAACTATCTACTTACCCAAATTATTCTAACTATCTTCAAGTTGTATAATTAGCCTGCCCACGACCCTTCAAAAGGTTCCGTCTTACCAGAATCCCCTTTACTTCCCAAGTGAAAGTCCGAAGCACAATCGGAGACGACCTCAAAGGAAATTTCGAGCTTTTGACCCCTTCATGGTATTCTTAGATGGTTAAATCCCAATGTCAAAAGTTGAACTTGTTGAAACGGTCTTATAGTATTGCTCACCTTAATCTTCACTGCATTCATATTTCTGAACCCCATACTAGCAAAGTGAACAGAATAGATTTCAAGCTTCACAAGCATTTCAATTCGAATAGCTCAAAAGAATTAGGAAACTGCATCGGGAGCAAAACAAGCAATATCCCCAACCCTCCGACATTGAACACGTTTGAACCCAATGAACTCAGATCAAGTCCCTAAATCGGTGTTCGATTTCACCTCCAACGTGCCGGAACGGACTGCTTCACACCTTTCATCCAACATGGAATCTTCTTCTTCAGTTTCAGTAGTCTCTCCCGTCCCGGAATCCAGAAAACGGCACCAAAGCGAGGATGACGCATTCCTAGACTCCATAGTGACTTTCCTTGATGATTCTAGGGCCAGGATCTACAACTTGATCGATCTTGTCCTCTCCAACTCTCCCTTGGACTATGGCTACAAAACTTATGCATCATTGATCGAATCCCATTGTCGATTGAAATCTAGCGAAAGATCCAGAATATCGAAAAAACTCGATTCCATGATTTCTGTTTATTTTGAGGCCCACGTCAAACCTGCTATATTGAAACTTCTCGAAACACCAACTACAGATAAAGATACTGCCATAATTTCATTTCTCGAAATATATAACCCATGGGAGGCCAAACTAACCCGATTGACAAAGTTGTTCAATTTTCTTGATAATTCTTTTCTCAAGCATCGCAAGAATCACAAACAAATATTAAATTTTGGTATGGATTTGGTTATAGATACATTCTTCGTGGATGAAAATTACAGGAAGTATTTCTTGTCTTTACAAACAGACCTCCTTGCTGAATACAGAGAGTGTGACGAGCCGTATCCAGAGCACCTAAGAAATTACTCCAAAATACTTTTAAAAATGAATTATAACGGAATAATTACTTTTGATCTCACTCATGGTTTAATAGAGGTGATCGCTAGAAATTTCAAACACCTTAGACAAATATGGTGGGAACAGCCTGAGATATATCTCAACAAAGTTGTGAGTACGGCTTCCAAGGAAAAATCCTTCTTCTCACAATGTGGGTACTCGAAGGTCTTCGTCAATAACTTGATAATCAAACTTCACTGGTGCATGATTTTTGAGGATTTCAAGGGCTTCATAAACTCCACATTACCGTATGTTCTCGAACCTGAAGATAGTTATAAATTGAAACTGATATACTCGTGGTGCTTGAACTCCAAAAAAGTATTTGAATTGGAAGCCATGTCTATATTTGTTTACGAATGGGGTCAATTGATCAATGCAGAGTTCCAACAGTTGTTCGAACGTACCAAATCCCAGGCTCCAAGGGTGCTTTTACTGACCCTCACCAATTCCTTCAAACGGTTCAAACAGATTGTTACTGATTCGTTTGCCGGAGATGAGAAATTCGACTATGAAATTCGTAATGCACTCCAGGCTGTTTCGAACTCTCCTAATAATAACAGTATACTAATCAATCTGCTTTCAAAGTACTGCGATTCTTACTTCAGAGGCACGGGTAAGAAGAGCTCCGGAGATGTCACATTTGAGGAGTTTGAAACCAACGTGTTAATACTTTTCAAGAGTATCAGCAACAAGGATGAGTTTTTGACATCTTTCAAAAAGGATTTATCCAGAAGATTGTTGGTAACTCGAAGCTCCAATTTTGATTATGAACTTCAATTTGCAGAATCCGTATTAGAATTGGTTGGAGAGAATGATTCTGTGGGGCTCAAATTGTTACTTACAGATTTCATCTATGCAAAGGAGAATTCAAGAACGAATGAACTAGTTCAAAATTTCGAATTCACACCGTTGGTACTAGATAAGTTGAAATGGCCAGAAATCCCAAAAATGGACACTGAGTTGATACTTCCTGAGACTTTCACCAGTTCTGTGGACAATTTCACCCAGAAATATCTTACCTTTGATGAAAGAAATAAAAATAAAAGAATAGACTGGACGAACTACTCGTTACATCAAGTCACTATCGTGGCCAACTTTGAGCACTCTGCGAAGGAATTAACAGTCAATTTGTTACAGGCGATCGTTATTTTACTATTTAACGAAGCTGAAAAATTGACGCTCACAGATATACAAAAATTCACCAACATAGACTCTCGAATATTGAATCGTATTCTTGCTTCGTTGAGTTCTGATAAATACAAAATTCTCCTTATGTCGCAGGATTCCAATTCTTATTCATTCAACAAGCATTTCACAGACAAAGCACACAAGATCCGGATTCCATTGCCTAAGGATACAACAAGTAAGAATGTGAAAACACGAATGGAAGAACAAATTGGGGCAAGTGAATCTCCGTTGGCATTCAACCGAAAAGACGAGTTCAACTGTGTCATTATGAAAATTATGAAAAACGTCAGAGAAACATCCGTCACTGATTTGCTAAATGAGTCTATCAAGAAGTTACAGATAAGGGGCCCAGTCAACATTATAGAGTTGAAAAGCACGATTGAGTACTTGATTGAAAGGGAGTTTATAGAGAGATACGATAAGGAGCATCTACGGTACATTCCATAAGAATGGAACTTCTTATTCTTTCTCTATGCCATACTATTAATATTGATATATACAATTAGATAGGAATGTCTTCTGGGTCTGGGTTGTAGATCCAGTGGTTACCAAAGTATGGAATCTTCTCGTAGAAAGTCTTTTGGAACAATGGGACACCTTCGGTGAAGGTAGCGACTGCAGCTCCTGCAGCTCCTCCCCAGAAAACCAAGTTGGAAAGATAGGCCTTGGCTGGGGTGATGTTGATGTTAACGCCGGACAATACCTTAGCGGACTTGTAAGCTGGACCTCTGATGTACTAGAATGTTAGTATGGGTTGAAAGTATATTTGGGAACAAGTCATGGAATAAATCGAATCAATATTTTTTAGAGAAGACAGACTATGGTGAAGCAAATGAGTCTGTGTGTATTCTAAATTTGGTGAAGTGTTTTGAATTGGGTTGGAATTGAAAACATAGATGATCGATAACAGAGTACTCCAATTCACCCTATTCGGAAACCATCTTGGAATCGTTTCTGGAGATTCAGAAATCTTTAGTTGTAATACTATAGGGTGATAGAGACCGTCAAAGAAGTTAAATAAGCAATTTGACACCATATTCCTTCCTCATGTTTGTACATCACACTTCATGTTATCAATGATCCAAACCGTCAGTTATTGGGAATTCAAGTAAACTTGAGAAGCGGTTCATACACATGACACTCCTGAGAATCACATTGAACTAATCCCCTACCTCCTTAGCTTGTTGAAGCTGTACTTACAGAAACCATTGTGTGTATAAGTAGATGAAAACTTGATGGTAATTTTTAGCCTCGCTATTGGCCAAGAAGGTGCACGTGCTTTTGGTCACGTGATCACAAAGCTGGTGTTATGGTACCTAGCCAACAGGCTACTTACCATGCTACAGGTGGTCCGGGTCTCTTTGTTCAATTAATACAAGAAAACTCATATGCTATTGACGTGGAAAGAGGCATTTTTCGCCGAATTTCCATCGAATATATCTGTCACCACGAACTCGCTGGAACGTCTAAGAAGGGCATCTGTGATGCCTCAATGGCGCCTATCCGCTTAACAGGCGTCGTCCTGGGCCATGATGTAGTCGAGGGTTTGTCCCACGGTCTTCAACGAGTCTGCCTCGTTGTCTGGAATTTGAATGTTGAACTCATGTTCTACTTCCATAACCACCTCGACAACGTCCAAAGAGTCCAATCCCATGTCTTGGACGAACGAGGATTGTTCAGTGATCTCCTTGGAGGCATCAACCTTGTCGTAACCCTCCAATAACTCCAAGATTCTTTCTCTGGCGTTTTCTCTGGTCAAAGCTGGAAAGCCTGCGTAGAAACGAACTTGAGCTGGGGTGGCGGAAAAACGGGACATAATGGCAGAACGGGCCATTCCTCCAGCAGGGGAGGCAACTATTGGGGCTCTGATGGATCTCAACAATGCAGTTCTGAACATGATGGAGTAGGAAGTAATGTAGACAGTATTAGTGGATGAGATTTTTGGAAGTGTTCAAAGTGCAGGTTGTGCCATTTTGCAGTTTTTGGCTGACTGTGCTATAGTGGTGAACTGTGCGACGCACGACCTACCTTGATATATGTTTTATTACAGACCAGCCAAAGATTATAGGTAAGGAAAGGGCGAAACCGTGAGACTTCATGCAAGGATAGGCGATGAAGTTTATATAGAGAACAAAAACTTCAAAATGAAATACTTTTATCCTGAACTATGGAGCATGATAGTTAATTCAGTCACAAAAGCATTAATACTTAGATTATTCAAATCACGATAGTGCTGGCGAAAATTCACTGGTTGAATCTTTCTTTTGATTATCCAATCCAAGAGTCATCACTGCTTCGAACCTACGATTTCGTTAGGTCAATAGTGTCCGCAAATAAGTTATAGGGCCACTGGAAGCTGATATTGTCTCTCTGGTGAAGCCACTACCTCAACATTGTGTCACGTGACCCATAGTTGTGGGTGGAAAATTTCATCAACCTTCACACCGAGAACACCATCATCTCCATCTTCATGCTTAGACTGTTGATTGGCGGGCTCCGCACACAGGTAGCGCCTCTTGTGCGTTCACCAATGGCTTCGTTGTCTCTCTACAAGCAAACTGTTCAAAAAATCGCCCCAATAACCTCCCAAATCACAACTTTGATGGACCAGAAAAGATACGCTACTTTGAACCAAATCAAGTACGGTAAGCAAGGCAAACCAAGAAAGCCATACAACTCCAAAGCTCCTGATTTGGAGAATTCGCCGTTTAGAAAAGGTGTTGTGCTCAGAGTGATGATTCTTAAGCCAAAGAAGCCTAACTCGGCCTTAAGAAAGTGCTGTCGTGTGAGGCTCACCAATGGTAATGTCATATCTGCTTTGATTCCAGGAGAAGGCCACAACTTGCAAGAGCATCATCTTGTGATGGTTAGAGGCGGAAGAGTCCAAGATATTCCCGGTGTCAAGTACCATTTGGTGAGAGGAGTGTATGATTTGGCAGGTGTGGCCAATAGAGCCACTTCCAGATCCAAGTATGGAGTTAAGAAGCCCAAGCAATAGTGTAAATAGTAAATAGTCCGCATAGAATGAAGAATTCGATTTCCTCATGTAAGTATGCTGATAGTCAATTAAGTTTTGAAGAAGGGTGAGGGAGTGTGAAATATAGTGAAATATGAAGAATATCGGTACGAAGGGAATCTAAATGGTGGTTAGAGAAAGAGTAAGAGAGACATGGATTGTTTTGGTTCAGCGCTCAAGGAACTCCATTCCACTTTCTGGTGAAATTTTTGGGAAAAGTCGAATCAAAATAGCTTCCAAGAGTTACACTTATTTCTTCTGCATAATGAAAGCTTTTGCCTACATCTAGCTGTTCTTTCGTTTTATTTTTATCTAGGCAACAAATCTTCTACCACTAGCTGTTTTTCTGTTCTCAATAACCTTTCCATCGTCGTCCACATTCTCTGGCTTGGCTCTGTTCAAGATCTTCAAGAATTCCTTCACTCTGAATCTCATTCTGCTGTGCATGTATGCCTTGGAACATTTGATATGATAATGGAAATAGTTTCTGAAGAACTGAATATGAGAGATACAATTGTCTCTGCGGTCTCCTTTGACCAAGTGTCTTGGGAACAACACAAATGTGATATATCCTTTGTTTTCGTCATCTCTGGTTCCTTGCACGGCACCTTGGATCTCCAATGGAGCTTCTTTGTGGGAGTATAACACCTGAGGGGCAGTTTGCACCGATCTCCTTCTAGCATCGACGAATTCCTGCAAGAACACTTTACCGAAGATCTTGTCTGTTTCGTCCTGGAACACCGTGGAAAACACCACTGTGACTCTATCAAATGATGGCTTGATGTAAATACACTCGTCAGAGCCACGGTACTTGATCACTAATACCTTTTCGTTCTGCAACTCACCCTGGATCTCTTCGGAGTAGGTGTTGCTGTCAGCGTAATGGGCAGCCAACTCGTCGTAACGAGCAAATGCCTGCTCGAACGCAGCGGCCATGGCGTGTCTCTTCAAGAAAGACAACTCTTGTACCAATTCCGTCTTCAATTCCTGTGATTGTTGCTCCAATTGGACCAAGTCCAATACCAACGAGTAGTTGTAGCTGGGCTCAATCTGGTCGCCACTAAGCACACTCAAGTTCTGGAACCTGCCGTACTTGCTGTTGAGGTACTCGATCACGCCATACTTGTTCAAGTCGTCCCAGCACTTAAGATAAATGGATATCAAGATCAATTGCTTGTTGTCTGGAACGGTGGAGATATGGTAGGTGGTGAAGTCGAAATCGGTGATGATTCTGTCCAAGGACTTGAGCGAATCGTCCTCTGGGAACACCCTCTGCTGGAGGGTCTGCTCAATGAGGAGATTGTTCTGTTCAATGTGAAGCATTGGGGATTGATGGAAGATGGAGGGCGAAGTTGAAAGATTGAAGGTGGTTTAGAACGGGGTCGTGCGGTTGGAGGAGGAGGAGTAAGATCGGTAGTGCGAATTGTTAGTGCGGGCGTTGTAGTGCGGGAGTAGTCAGTGCTTAATGGGAACTGCGGTAGTGATAGTGGGAACTGAGAGGGTTGAACGGTTGAGTAAGAAGAGTGCTTGGGGTTTTTGGAGTGTTTGGAGTGTTTGGGGTATTCCAGCCGAAAGCATTGGTTGACTCTTCGAAAATGTAACGATTCTTGTTGTGTGAATGTGTTGATTGTATCTTTCTTAGTGCGTACTTCGCGAATAGCGAACATAAACTTAATTGTATAGTTTCGTGCTTATTTCAGTACTAGTGTGCTTGGTAACTCATACATGATAAGTATTGTGATGAGTATTGTGAATGTGTATATACTAGCTCTTGTACAAATTGCCACAATTGAATTGAATAGTTACAGTGAAGAAATCCATTATTAATTTCCATCGCTTTTCAGATCTCCAGAAATTCATAATAAACTCTTACTTGGATGATATATTAGTTCTCCAACAATTTTATTTGAACAGGTTCACCACTCAGCTTCACCCCTTAACCATCTTCAACACTTTCACTCCACTTCCTAGTCTACAGCTTTAAGCCTTGAACTATATTAAGCTACTTTCTTGATCTATCTATCATACATATGCTAAATTACAGAATAAAGTTACACGGTGACATCGCCATAGAAATTCTGATTCTCACCTAAACGAACGAAAGGGAATTTGCGGGGGATATGAGAAACTGAAATCAATTATAGTAGTACTTTCCTTTCGCAGCTTCAGCATTGGACTGCTTTATCTCCTTGGACCATCCCAAAATATCCTCACCTGACCCTCCAACGGGTCTCTCAAGAACCACATTCTCCAATCCCAACGCATCGCTGAGCCACGAATGGTTCACCATTCCTCCGGCATCAGCTCTATTTTCTGGCTGCAATGATAACATAGGCATTAAGAAATCCGAAATCTCTATGGCGTCGTTGACATCAAATTTATATTTCTCAACAAGCACTTCTTTCAACCCCCATGGCTTCAATTTGACAATTCTATGGAGTTCGCCTCTGGAGTTGAAAAAGTCCCGTGTATAGTATGCTTCCTTGAGCATGGACCGAGGAAATGGACCAATCAATTCGATAATCTGGGCTATGTGGTCATCATCTTTAGTGTAGGTCTTTCCGTCTCTTGGATCAAAAAGATAATCACCAGTTAATAGCTCGAAAACCAAACAGGCAAATGACCAGAGATCACTGGATGCACCCCAGTGGTATCCCAAAAGTACTTCGGGAGATCTGTATTGACGTGTTTGAATTTCATCGGTGAAATGGTGGTTTGTCCAACATGCATTTCCTAAATCTGCAATTTTAACAGAAATAAGTTCATCCTCGTTTATGATGTCATTTTCCAATAACATGGACAGATTATGGCCATTTGAGCCGCAAGATGGAATGGACACTGGGTCAACTCCGGTTTGATATGTGTTGGAAATCGACATGGATGAAAGTGAGCTGTTGAGGGTGTCCTTTTCGTTGATGTCTGCGCCAGATGAGGTTCTGGTGACTGTTTCTAATGGAGTTGTTGCTTCTATAAGTGAATTCTTTATGGAACCAGTATTGGAATTGAATGAAGTGTTGCGAATAGGTGTATTGGATGTGGAATTTGCAAGACCATAAACGTTGATAAATGATTTATTGAAAGTTCTCAAAGGTGATGGTAAAGGCTGGGATCCAGTAATTAAAGTCTGTCTTCTGGATCTTCTCCCATTTCTACCTAAGGAAGGAGAAGTGATCTGTTTTCCCACTTCGTCTGCGGCAGCAATAACATCGCCACCGACTAACTTGGATGAATGCATAGTTTGAGATTTAACTCTTCTCTTTTCAATCTTGATTTGGTGTTCTTCTTCTTCGACCATTCTAACGATTTGTTCCACGTCTCCAATCTCAATTAAGACATTTTCTGGTTTCAAATCGGTGTGGATAACTCCACACTTCCGGTGAAGAAAATCCATTGCTGAAAGTAATTGCTTTGCGATTTGCTTGACAAACACAATTGGGATTCCTCTATGCTTGTAACGTCTGATGAGACCAAGTAAATTTTCACCCAAAACTTCGAACACCATCACCACATGTACGCCGTTGGGGCCCTTATGAGTGAAAGTGTCCAACAATTGGATGACGTGGCCGTGGCCGGGATGGTGAATATCTGTGGTGGTGACTTTGTCCAAAAGTTTGATTTCATCGATGGCCGTTTCAGTGTAGTGCTTAGCACTACGGACGATCTTCATAGCCACATGACACTGCTTGTCGTTATCACGAGCAAGCCAGACGGTGGAAAAATGGCCCCATCCAAGTTTTCTCACTAGAGTGTATTTGTTGTTCTTGTAGTTCTCACCAATGAAACAGGGATGGTAACCACCAGGGACGTAATCCTTGAGGTCCTCTTCTTCTGCAGGGTTCATGGAGTTTGGCTCGTCGTCGGAGTCATCTTCGTCGGAATTGTTGATGCCTAGATCGAAATTGGTGTTAAGAGCTGTGAGTTGGGGCTTGAATGTTTTGGCACTGGAACTGGATTCTTGGGTAGTTGAGTAGCCGGGTTGGATCAAGCTAGTGATCTGCGGCGACACGATATCCGAAGGGGTGGACACGTCTGGCAGGGAGACGGCAGGGGAGTCTTCATGGGTGTTCTTCTGTTCAGCTTGCTGGATGGCTAGGGAAAGGTTTGATTTGGTGCCCATGGCCGAGGAAGGAGCAGTGATGGGCTTGTTTCAAGAAGGTTGGACTGGACGAAACGAAGCAGCAGGGCACTGCAGGGACGCTGGGGGAGCTGATTGGAGAGAGATCCGGGTGGGAATGGGTGTTAGGGAGGGTGGGAGTGACTGGTGGCCTGGTGGCGTGTCGATTCAACTAGACAACGCTGGGAAGCACACAAAAGACCCGAGAAAAGGCGCCAGCCGGGCAAACACACGGGTGGGACGTTCTGCAGCGGCAAACGGGGCTCCAGCGGGAGGGAAAACGGCGATTCGGGGGATGCTAGCGTCAAATACTCCGAAGATGAGCGTAGGAACTAAGGACCGTAGTGGGTATTTGCACAGTAATTCGCACAGTTTTTCAGGCCTGCACCAGATCCTACGGGGGAAAACGGAGAGCCTTGAGGGTTCAGGCAGTGGAGAGTGTCAGGGCTTTTTGTGCGAAGACAACGACCGTTTTCGGGTCGGAGGTTAGGGGAACAAAGGAGCCAGGACCAAAGACCGAGTCTGGGAGGTCTGGAGTGTGTGGAGAAATTGGAGCTTCGACACGAATGGCCTTCTGCGACAGGTTTGGGTGATCCGAGGGTGCGGTCTGCCTGTGGGTGTAGCGGGGTTTGGTGGGGTGGTGGTAGTGGCAGTGGCGGTGGAAGCCAAAGTGCTGGTTGAGAATTGGCGGTAGTAGACCAAAGGTGTCGGTACTGGCAGAGGGCCCCGAGTCATGCGTAGCATGTTGAGGTTACAAGCCCGAGAACGAGCATAGGGAAGAGAATAGGAACGGAACTGAGAGGGCAGACGGAGGATCAGGTGACCGAGATGAGAGATGACCTGAGCTTGGGAACGTGGTGTTGAGGGTAGAGTGATGGTATTTAGGAGAGCTGATTTGGAGGAGGTTTAGTAGCGGAGAAGTGAGTGTTTGAAGTGTAGTGTGGATGCGGTGGTGGGGAATGGTAGCGAGACGGCGGGGACACCTAGGGACACGTAGGGAGAATCTGGTGAGACTCCGGTGAGACTTCGGTGAGACTTCGGTGAGACTCTGGTGAGACTTCGGGGTGGCCTCGAGACCACCGTTGGTGAGACCTCGGTGACTTCTACTGTTCTACTGAAGGCAATTGACATAGCAGGGCTGAAAAGACCACGATCGACTTCAGTATGTGTTTCCATTGTGACTATTCTGTGGACTACTTAGTTTGGAGAGGTTGTGACGTTGGAGCACATCTCATTCCCGACCATTTGGGTCGGACCTCCGATGGCACAGAGAAACAGGGTGATAATTACCGATGCGAGATCGTATCAGACCGAGCTGTGTTCGCGTAGAACCACTAAAGTACTATAAAGTTTGGCAATTAGGCTTAAACCACTATAGAGTTGGGTAATTAAGCTTAAACCAGTGGGTAATTAGGCTTAGATAGTAGTCAATTTAGCACGACACACATAAGAGAGATATTAGCGGAGGAATATCAGCATGAGACAAATAACGTTTAGGTCTGGAGTGTGAGAGATAGTAGAGGGGAGGGTAACATGATGCGATATTGAGTAGCATGTAATGAGTAAGCAGTGTTTGATAATACGAAGGATAAGGAGTATGTGATGATTAGAAGGAGAATAAGCAGTATATAATGATTGGAATGAGAATAAGCAGTATACAAAAAGAATAAGCAGTATGTGATGATTGGAATGAGAATAATGGAATGAGAATTACCGGTACTATTGAATGGGATGAGATGTTTTGGTAGGGTATGATTTAGTGGGGCGTCGTTTGTTGCAGAGTATTATGTATAGAATTACATTGAAAATAAAAGATCACGAGAGCTGAGTGTTGGAGTAATACCTTCTTTTGATGATTCGATTGGTACATTGAATAGTTGTCATGATCAATTAAATCCGCTTGCTTATAACCGTCTTACAGCCGTCCTACATCTTCTCTATCTTATACGTACCGATTATGTTACAGCATCTATATACCTAATCCATGTCGATGTCACCATCCTTGTCAGCATTAGACTCAGTCTTTGGGGCCTCGGTCTTGGAGGCTTCTCTAGCAGCAGCCATCTTCTCAGCCATAGCCTTGGCTTGTGCAGCCTCTTGCTTTTGTCTGTAAGCTTGCTTTTTCTCTTCTTCCTTAGCGAGGTAACGGCCTCTGATGATGTTACCAATGGAGGCCAATTCTTCGTACTTGGCGATGTACTTGGCCTTGGTAGAGTCGTAACCGTCATCATACAACCAGTCCTCAGCCTTGGTCAACATACCGGTCAACTTCTCCTTCTCGGCGTCAGAAGCGAAGTCCTTGTATTGGTCTTCTAACTTACCTCTCAATTCGTAGATGTACTCTTCAAGAGTATTCTTTCTTTCTTCGGTGTCAGCGACCAACTTGTCTTCCATGACCATGGCGTTCTCCTTTTCTATTAATTGTTGTCTAACAGTCTCGTCCAAAGCAGCAGTGGATTGAACGATTTCCAAATCGTTCTTCTTGACCAACTTCTTAACCTCACGGTACTCTGGTTCAGCATCTTCGTCTTCTTCACCTTCCTTTTCGACCAATTCCTTGACCAACTTCTCCTCAACGGTGTAAGCAGCTTCAATGGTGTAGAATCCAGATGGGTCGTTTCTCAACTTCAACTTGGAAGCAATGGTGGTTTCACCTTCAGATGGAACGACACCCTTCAACTGCCACTTGGCAACGACTGGTTCAGTACCAGCTGGGAGTTCGTCCTTGTTGGTATATCTAGCTTCAACTTCAAAGTCACCGCTTCTGAACAAAGTGATGATCTTGGTAGATGGGAAAGAACCACCTCTTGGGAAAACTTCCAAGTGGTCTTCGTCTTCATCTTGCTTATCCCAGAAGTAAGAGACAGAGTATGGGTTGAAGTCTTCAAACTTGAATGGTCTGACTCTGACAGTTGGAGAGTGAGTAGCACAAATGAAAGCATTACCTCTAGCAATGGCTTCATCTTGGTTCAAGGTAAAAGACAATTGCTTACCGAAAAGTTCAGACAACTTGTTCTTCAAAGATGGAACTCTGGTACATCCACCGATCACTTCAATGGAGTCAATTTCTTCAGCCTTCAAACCGGCTTCCTTCAAAGCGGTTTCAATAGGAACGTTTACTCTGTCCAACAATGGCTTGACGAACTCTTCCAACTCTTCTCTGGTCAAAGAGGAAGAAACATCGACATCGTTCATGACAGATTCAATGTTGAATGGAGCTTGAGTGTTGGCAGACAAGACCTTCTTCAACTTTTCGGCAGCAGTCAAGACTCTGTAGAAAGCCTTAGGGTTTTCTTTGACGTCAATCTTGTACTTGGACTTGAACTCATCGGCAAAGTGGTTGGCGATAGCGTAGTCGAAATCTCTACCACCGAAGTGCTTGTCGTAAGCGGAACCAAGGATCTTCAATTCACCCTTCTTGACAGCAGCGATAGAGACTTGGTAGGAGGAGTGACCAATGTCAATGAAAGCAACCTTCTTTGGCTCGTCTTCTGGCAAGTCGTTGGCCTTGAAGACACCGTAACCAACAGCGGCAGCGGTGATTTCGTTGACGATTCTGACTGGGTTCAAACCGGCGATTCTGCAAGCGTCGGCGGCAGCACGACGTTGCTTCTCGGTGTACCAGGTTGGGACAGACAAACAGATGTCAGTGAAGTTACCCTTGGTCTCCTTGAAGGTGATGTCCTTGATCTTGTTGATGTACATGGCGGCCAATTGGGTGGAAGTGAACTCTTGTTGCTCGCCCATGAAACGGACCTTGGCACTGATGCCTCCATCCTTGCTCTCGACCAATGGACAAGTGAAGTACTTCTTCTCGATCTCGAAGTCTGGGTCATTGTAGTTCAAACCAAGAATTCTCTTCAAGTTGTCAACGGAGTTCTTGACGTTGGAGGTTTGTTGGTTCTTAGCGCTCTCACCAATGAATCTGTTTCTTGGACCAAAGCCAATCAACGAAGGAGTGGAACGGTTGGAGACCTCATTGACGATAATGTCAATACCACGGTTTCTGGCACAGGCAATGACGGTATTGTTGGTACCTAAATCGACACCGAATGGAGTAGACATTTTGATTGAAATGAAAAGACGGGATGGATTCAAGTTATTTATGTGGAAGTGAATTTTTTTCAGTAGCGTCGTGCTGCACACAACCGTAGAACAGTCTAGAAGATTCGGGGTGTTTGTCACGTGACCCGCCGGTGGTTTGTTAACCTGGAACGAGGAGGATTTTGGCTTCGATGGGAGGCGGGAGGTCCCTGGGCTGATCTTTTGGGAGTCTACGGAAGTTTCCAGAACCAGCGAATCAGAGATCGCCACGTGCCAACTTCCAAATCCGGTCTGGAACTGAAATAGATTCTACCAGATGCAACGTTGGGTTTTTCAGGTGCTTTTGTTGATGCGAACGTAGACATCACGTGCACGTGCACGTTTTGAAGGTCTCTATTTTGTACGAGAGGAAGCACAATATGGAGCAGGAATGGGTGAGTTGGGGGCTTCGGCGGCGATTATGGTCTCTGAGTATTCTGAGTAGTTAAATGTGGGTTTCAAGTTAAAAATAGTGGTATTTTTACTATTGTAGTGTTCGATTTGACCAAGCTTAACTAAGTTCCAGCACTAAGTGAGTGCGTATAACGAATTACGAGCATTGAATTTTGTTTCCATAAATATAGATGCAAAATTACGTATGGTGAATAACCATCGGTTTTCACAGAAACAGTGCAAATTTGGATTTATTATTGATGTGAAGCTCAGATAGAACTGAACCTATATGATAATTATGTAAAGAATCATTCTGTACGAATATTCAATGGTAGAACGTTAATGGTCGAAACAAAGATGAAAAGTCGTAAGTGAGATAATAGTTAACGTTTGATGGTACGCCTTTAGCACCAATATGTCCTATTATTGTAGTGTACGACTTTTCACTCAAAACACCTCAGTATAAATATTATGAATAATGACTGGAAAAAAAGGACATTCAATTTTTTTATTATAGAACTAGCATTACGACATGACCTCGAAATTTTCTTTTACCGTAACAGAAATTGGGAGAAATGAGATTTAAGCAATCTGCTTCGAGAAGAAGTCTGTACAGTTTTGGTAAAACTTTTTGCTTTATTACTTCCTGACAAGGGAAACCTCAGTCGTTCAGCTTAAATAAGAACAATTTCTTTCAGTCATGTATATTCGATGATCTCTGTCATTAAACAAATGTGAAATACTCTTCATGATTCACATGGCGATTATAGATTGCGATTAAATGACCCTATGATTCCCGTCTCATGCGGGCTTAACAAAACATTTCAAAAGCAAGTGTTGGTACGCAGAGACTACCAAAGGCATTGATAAATTCTCTCGACGGTTTGCTATGAGACTAGAACCTTATTTTTGCTTGAAAAACTTTTCTATTAATGTAGCAATAATTAGCATGCTCCCTTCAGTTTTTCTCGTTCACATCGTTGACCTCTATTAGCTGCTTTGTTCGGCAATGGTAAGCAAAGTCATCCATCCAGGACTCTCAACCAATTGAAGAAAAACTCCATATTCCCTGTCCTTGACAAACTTGAACAAAAGATTTAATTCTTCTGTTCCCAAAATTTCTGTGTTGGATACGTATGCCAAAAAATGGAAATCGCATAAGTTTTCTCCTGTTCCATCTCCTCCGCTCAAATATTGGTGAATTTGAGGCAAATTTTGTAATTCTCCCATGAAGTCTCTATTTTCCACAGGGAAGGAGCCAGATCCAGTGAAGAAAGGTCTAGGATCAAGTGGAAAGGCATCTGTCAAAGAGACAAGCAAAAAGTCGACGGGGAAAGTTGGTTTAGCATTTGTCTTCACCTCGAGTCCATATTCATTGATCTCCAGGTATGCGATATCTGGAACGTATCGCTTATCGGTATTTGAGTTGACAAACAATTTAGAAGGCTGAGTAGTGGCACCAATAATGTCTGCTTTTACTAATGCTTCTGCACTGCTTGAAACTTGGTACGATCTTGGTTCTATTTCTCCCTTGAGACCTCCACTGATCACTGAAGTTACAAATTTCGAGGAAAATTTCCCAGAGGTGGAATGACGAGTCATCAGAGGGTGGTTCGTTTGGTTTCTAGCAGCCATAAGAATTTCTAAATTTGTGAGAAAGTAGCTTTCCTTATGTCTCTTGCACAATACTGACCCATCTTTATTACCTGAGTCTGTCAAGTCCGTGAAAACGATTCCAACTTGGTAAAGTCCTAACTTTTTTGCCATGGAATTTATTTGCTCTTCGTTTTCCCATGGTAAAATTGTAATTCCATCGGCCTCTCCAGCCTGAGGTGGTTCGTAGATGGCTTCCACAACTGCCTTCATACCTAAAGGAACCTTGTCAAAAGGTTCATATCTACCATACAAAACACCGTATCTCTGGACTCCGGTCTGTCTCCATGCATCTATGAATTTGTTCAAAATATTGAAATCTGCGTATTCAACATGATCCACCATTCTGAACTTTTGAAGTTGTAAGGTGATTGGTGGTGGTTGACACTTTGAACAGATTCCCTTTGGATAAGATTGGTGACCATTGGAACAGCTCAAGTCTATTTGATAATTTGGTTCATCTAGTGGATGAATATAGGACGATGCGTTGTTGCGATTATTTTTGGAGTCGTTCAATTCCTTGAGATGTCCATGGAATGACAAATGCTTGATGTTGTTTTCCTTTCTATAGTCTGCATCCCACGGTGGTAAAGGAGAACAGTATTCACACATACCTTTGTCTCCATGACGACAGTATCTGGATTGTTTCCGCTGGATGAGTCCCGTTTGCTTCTCAAGAAGTTCATCCACTTCTGATCCAGGGGTGTAGGAGGTTTTTAAGTTGGAGGGAAGGTCGTTAACTGCTATTGTAGCACCAGACACGGTGGTCTGGGTCACAGGGCCTGAGCCAGAGGTATTGGTGGTATTGGTGGGCCCCTTTGTAGAAGTTGTGGAAGAGCCTGAGGGTCCACCTGTAACGTATAGCATGTCACCGTTTTTAAGGCCCAATTCACCAACCGTCTTGCCACATAAGCTGTTTGCTAGCTCACCTTTATTGGAAGGGCTGTCACTGATGTGAATGGATTGGGGGTCCACATCGGAAAGTTTGCTGAACAATTGTTCTAATACAAGAATAAAGTCATCGCTGGGTTCGGCGGGGATCCGGAACATACCGTCCTTAGACCTGAAACGGAGAATCACCATGGTCGTAGTAGATACTTGTTAGTGTATTAAAGAACGATGGCAAAAATCGTGGTATATTTAGGCACGTGACTGATCACGTTCCGAATTGATGCTGCGTACGTAATATGATACTGTAATTTCGTCTTTTGGGACACTTGCAAGACCAAGGAGGTAGCTCAGTGGCTCTTCATCAGAAATTAAAGGGATTATTATAATTTTTCAAATTCTCGAACTCGTTTCGTTTTTTAGGGTTCTTTATTGGCTTTTTTTCTTGTATTTGTAGAGTCCGAAACAATAATTTATTTGAATATTCAGTATCCTTTATCTTTACACTCTGATCATGACATCAAGGCAGACTTGGATCGAAATTTACAGGAAATGTTTAACAGGGAAATTCACTTCCACTACTAATATCATACTGTTTACACGTGCCACATGAAATACTCCGGGTATCCAGAAGAAACACCATCACCATCTCAACATATAGTATTTTGAAGAAGAGCCTCAGGCATTCAAGAAAACTCGTACACAGTAGGTCATATTGCTGAACAACTTCAATCTTCCCAAATTATAGCCCAAGTTCTTCTTTGAATCCAAACCATCGTCGATCATCAAATTTTCCTCTTCTTCTTCTATCAAGATAATGTCTTCCATTGTGGTTTCCTTCCGCAAGACCCCCAAGGCTCCACTTGGTCTGATGGGTTTGTAATTGACCGTTTCCTTGAGCTGGAGTTTTCGGGCATCTTCATCTGAAATGGTCCCAAATTGAGCTCTGATGTTGGCTAGAAGGATCAAGGGAATTTCTATCCTGGCCACACGACTTGAACTGGCAGGTTTAGATGACTCTTTGGGGTCCCTAGCAGTCCCATCGGATTCTTCTCTGGTGTTCTGGCCAGCAGAAACAGCAGAAACGGTGGAACCATTAGACACCTTCTTACCATCTTTGATAGCCACGCGAAACGTCACTTTGGAGATGTTCAAATTGGATAGTGGCCCACTTATTACCATATTCTTGACGGACTTATTAAGAAGAGTATCTATAACTTCTTCCTTTATTGAATCCACAAGAGTATTGAGGTAGTTTTTGGAGAGTTTGGTGTGATAGTTGGAGGTATTGGTCAAAGTGATGAGCGACTTAGAATTGATTGCTAGTGACTGTGGGGACGACAAATGGTTTGATAGCGACTTTGCAAATATTTTGATAGGGATCACTGTTGAAGGAGCAATCTCAACAAACGAGATCTGGGGTGGCATCGGGATCAACTGCTCACAATCAGGAATAACGGTAATAGTTATTCTGATGATTTATATATGTGAGATATTTCAATAATTGACCCCAGTCAATTAAAGTGCGAATGATGGACCCCATCAAAATCGGGCCAAAACAAGCGAATCGAGTTGGGTGAGCGCGTATTGGGGGATTAGAAAAGCAACTTGAGATTACGAGGTCTGAATATTTCGTTTACTGGGGTTCTTAAGAACAGTGGCACCATCTGCTGGATGTGTATGTATCACGTGATATATGTCAACGGTACCTGTCAATTCTACATTGGTCATTTTTGGACATACCACTAAGTAAGATGATCTATAGGTCTGAAGAAGTACCGCCAGTACGAGTAGTTCAGATGCTACGGTAGGGATGCTTTCGACCCAGTGTTTACCTTGTTTCTGTGCCAAAGCCTTCTGCCCTTCTGCGGTCACGTGGAAAGGAACAACGTGGTTCTGATGTTGATGTCACGAGTTTCCCCGGTAATCGGCATTTTGCATCCGGGTCTGACTTCAGGAACTCGTCAATGCAGTGAGCTTTTCACCGTGGGAACCAGTGGAAATCAACATGGTTCTACAAATGGAAGTTTCTGTTAAAAGAAGTTATAGTGTAAACCGTAACACTGAGCGTCAATTCGTAAATATCGCCATCGAGGGCGTAATCACCATCTACCACCTTGGTTGCCACCGTAGTTGTCGTTTCTGCCGTAGCTGTCGTTTCTGCCGTAGCTGTCGTTTCTACCACTGTTGTAGTCGTCGTTTCTACCGTAGCCTTCGTTTCTGCCACCGTAGCCTTCGTTTCTGCCACCGTAGCTATCGTTTCTGCCACCGTAGTCGTCGTTTCTGCCGCCACCATAGCTCTCGTTTCTGCCACCGTAGCTTTCGTTTCTGCTGCCGTAGTCGTCGTTTCTGCCGCCTTCGTAGCCCCTGCTGCCGCCGTAGCTGTCGTTGCCGTACTCCTCTCTGCGGTCGTTGTAGCGGTTTTCGTGGCGGTCTTCGTAACGCTCATATTCGTGACGTTCGTGGCGTTCCTCGAGCTTGTTTTCGAGCTTGCTGCCACCAATGGCACCCCCAATGGCACCAACCAACGTGCCTAGCGTGGAGTGGCTGCCACCCAACTTGTGGCCACCCATGCCTCCGGCGACACCGCCGGCCATGGCGCCCAAGAAGCCTCTTTCTCCGTCTTGGTGCTCGCCCTGGCCCTGGCCTTGACGAGACTCTTGAGGTTGGTACGAACCTTGTTCTCCGGAGGAGTAGAAGTCGTTAGCGGACATGATTGATTGATTGGATGAGTTCTGAAAAGAAGAAGATGTAGAGGAAGAACGAATTCCAAATGAACACCGTACACCACCAGCGGCGTCCGCACGCTTTATATAGTGGTGTCTGGGGAAGGAATGGTGCATGGGGAACAATTGTGAAAAATAGGAACGGTGGAGGAACCACGTACCTGTCCTAAGTGGACGAACGGGGCCATTTCTGTGCGTCTGCACCTCAGCTGCTTCCAATAAAAGAACAGGGAGGAGGGGCGAAACCAGCGGAGCGGTGGTGTTGGTAAGAGAGGTTTACACCAGCACCTGTGTGGATCGGGATTGTCACTATTGCGTATCAGGGTCCATACACAATCGAAGGTTCGCGTAGGTTCTGCAAATCCATGGCCAACACGGGGGAGGAAGTTTACAGGTTGGCGCCGAGAAAACTGCCTGGATCGTGGGAGCAGGGAGGCCCGTTGTAGGGGCTCCTGGCTCATTGGACCGGTTCTGTGGTCAACCTGCAATTTGCACGTTTGACACCCACGCATGTTGGAGCAATCATCTCTATAGAACAGGGCTTGCGGCCCCTGTCCTATTATGATATCACTGCCATCAACGTCACGCTATTAATAGCTGCGCCATATGACATCTCTGAAGTCTAATCGAATAGAGCATTGTAGAGCTCAGGGCTGTGTCAAAATAACCACTACGAACGATTGAAGGTGGGAATGGGATGGGAGAGGCTTGATGTGACTGGAAAACTGGGTGGAATGGACTTGAAGTGCCTGGAAAATTGAGTGTATTGCAGTATGGGACAGGAAATGGAGGTGGCAGAAGCAACGTGAGCCAATGTGACAAGTGTAGCGACTTTGAATCTCCGCCAATTGTTCACGGCCTATTCATATTTGGTTCAATACTCAGATGAGTTTCAATATTGTTGACAATAGTTAAACTATTGTCCAATTATCGTCAACATTGTTCAGTAGTCCAATAAGTTCACTGGACGTTGTGGTGTCGGACCATGTCACCAATTTTGCGGTCGCAATATTTAGACACAATTCCACCAAGGCTCAGTCTTAGGTTCAGTGAAATTTCAGTTGATTATTATGACGGTTTGTCCACAAACCCTTCTGAGGCTACAAGTGGAACGGTGGAGGTCACTCGGTGGTCGGCGTCGGCATTGGCTATGGCATCAAGCCCGAGAGAAGCCGTTATATGTGGAATCCAAAAATAGAGATATTCAAGTGAAGAGAGGTCCTATTATAGAGATTTCCATCTACAGAGAGATCCAATACGAGAGAGGCAAATGTAGAGGGATATTTATGTAGAGAGTTCCAAGTAGAGAGCGGCCCTAACATACAGACGTCCAAAATAGTGACATTCACACTTAGCGAGCCCCAAATATATAGATGTCCACATACACCGATAAAAAAATTCCAATTGATCTCTTTCCACTCCACACTTCGTCCAGTGCTGGAGACATTTACTCAGTCCAGGTTAAGTCCACACCTACTACAACGTACATTATTCGTTTCCCATATTGATTATGTCTGTTATTCTGGCCATACCTTAATTTCCTTGCTTTTATTAATCTACTTGCGTAAATCACGTCCATTCTGAACTTTTCATGCCATCGTCCCTCCTTTACACTTCATGCTTATCTCGAACTTTTCAATCCTATTGCTTATCTCTCAATTCCGTCCTGTCCAATCTCTCTGAGGTACATTCATCACATTTTGGTTCTCTGGATCCTACTGATTCTTCTCGCTTATTCTCGTCTACTCTTGCTGAATCTATTCTTCATACAATCGTCTCCTATCCACTCTCTGTCGAATTAGAGATTTTTCAAACTTTTCATTTGCATTGTTCACGTAGATCGCATTATTAGACGGCGACAGTAACGAGAACGTGGTTACTTGACGAACTCCACCGTTGACGGGATCCAACATGCCCTCAGATCGATTTATTGTGCTAGACGTGTATGTCTATGGTGAAGCAGAAGCGGGTCGATTGCTGTAGGTGACTATTATTCGACTTTATGGTAGCTTATTGTTAGTTTAGTGCTTCAGAGTATTGAGTGCTGAAGCGTTGAAATTTTTAACTATTCATATTTGGGTCTTTAAGGTTCCAAGTTTTTGATTCTCAACGTGTACCTGTTGTCTTCACCTACTTTCCTCTTTCCTAGTCAGTGTATGGTATTTAGTGGTTGAGCTATAAGGTCACTCCAGATCATTCACGTCCGTTAGCCGAAAGGATTTTCAGGGTCTGTAATTTTCAGTCTTGATTATAAACAGAATGAAATAATAATTTACGCCAAATGTTATCAAAGATCGCATTTTCAGCTACTTGGTTGTTCTTGTCGATCATGCCTATGGCTTTTCTAGTCGATTTCGTTAGTGACTACATCAATTTATCGAATTTCTATTATCTAATGTACATAAGTGAGAAGTAAAGTTGATTGCATGGGAAAACCAGGCCTATTCAGAGTTCTCGAAGTCCATATATCGCATTTCCTAGAGTCCAGAGTAGTGGTCAGAATCCAAACAGCTTCGGAAAATCGCTGCAATGGGATCAGGTTTTGTCAGGTAGAATCGTCGCATCACTGTTGAGGAGCGCCATAATGCTTCTAGAGCATAATATTCAATATCCTTCTTAAACTTGATCTCGCGATCGCTGGATTTTCTTATCCCTGTATGAACACTTCCGTTACCTTTAGTCATAGGATCAAAAACAATAGCCTTGTTTTTTGGTTTTTTGTTTTGTAGTTTTTTTTTTGATTTTGCGATTTTCTGATTTGATTTCATATGAACAATGTATTAGTAGAACTGAACCGAACGTGTAGTAGCCATAGTTTTTTTTTCTTTTTCATAATTTAACTTAAACGATTACAATAAACCCAATTTATACCAGAACATAATAAGTTACCCAAGTGATTTAGAACTCCAAGAATTCATCAATGGACATACCAAGGTCTTGATGTTCTGGTTCCTGATGATTGAGTTCGAAATCGTTTTGCTGATTTCCCAAAAGCATGAAAGAATTAGAATCCGGAGACGAGAAGTCGTTGATATCTTCCACCTCAGAATTGTGCGCCAACAAAAAGTCGTTGATGCTGCCATTTAAACCGTCGACAGAGTTACCAGGGTTGGTGGTTTTGATTTGAGTGTCAACCACATCATCAGGGAATGAGTCCAAGAAACCTTGCATGACCGGTGCTGCAGACCAGAAGGTGGTGGAATTCGACAAGATATAAGTATACGTGGAGTGTTGTTGATAAAAGGATTCAAGACATTTGCTTCTATGCTGTGAATCCTGCAGAGCGAAGCAAGAGACTCCACGTATATTAATCATTAACCTTTGATCGACTGACCAAAAGCTCTTGATTAATATACATCTCTATTGCTTGGACGCCCGCGGACAAGCAGAGCACAGTCAATGACTCCTAATTACACAAACATTTCTTTGGAGAAAACTCCAGTGTCATACTCATACTGTGCCGACAAAATTGCTGCTGAATTTTGCCCCATGGAATCATGCTCGGTACGAGGTTCATTCTTGATGGTGGGTAAGTGTTGTTCGTTGGATGCCCTGGTGTTCTTTGTCAACGTCAAGTCGAGAGGCGAGTTCATTGGCGAGTTGATGGAAACAGGAGAGAGGTAGTTGTAATACACACTGTTTTCTTCCTTCACTGCCGAGTAGTCGCTGGGATCGCTCAACTTGCGCTTCTTGGCCTGAGGGGTCAAGGCCTCGGAGCCACACGATTCGTCGTCGTCGTCTTCGTCCTCGTTGTCGTTGTCGTCGTTGTCATGGCCGTTGTCATGTTCGTTGTCGGACTTCTTTGGAGAGACCGTCAAGTTGGACTGGATCTTCTCCTTCAAGTCCAGCAAGTCGGCCAAGGTCTCCAACGTCAAGCCGGCTTGTTGCTTGGAGGGCAACAAGTTGCGGACGGCGTCGAAGTTGCCCTGCAACACGGCCAAGTTCTGTTCGAGCTGGACCACGTACGACTCCAAGTACTCCACGTGCTTCCTCTTCTTCTCTCTGGAGGCGTGGGCGGCACGTCTGTTACGGAGGATCCGCTCCACACGACGCTGTTCCTTTTCCTCCTTGGTCTTGGCCCTCTTTCTAGGAGGGAGGGTGGACTTGAACGAGACTTCGGGTTCGATGACTTCGGTGGACATGGTACTGGGTGTGAATGCTGAGGGAAAACACCGGTACGGAAAGGTGGGATAGGACGGGAAGTGAAGTGAAAGTGATCTCAAATTTCACTGCGAATACCCCTTTATATATGAATCCGGCTTAGTGCAGGGATGGAACCGCAGGGAGCCATGAGCGAGGGCAGTGGGCCCAACTTACGAGGGCGTGCGCGCACCACGTCCGGATTATGGAGCATGTTTTTATTTTTTCAGCCACCATGTTTTGTCACGCTATTGGGCCAGACTAAAAATAAGTGGCAGTGGTACACGACGCTTAACGCGTCCCGTGCATGGAACCTTCTGTGGAAACCCACCTGGGCATAATCTGATGCACACTTAGGCGGGGTGCAATTTGCAGGCATGAAGAGGCGGTGGGAAGTGAAGCGCACGGAGGTTAAACTGTAGGGGCAGGTTGAGCGGTAGAAGTGAAGCAGGTGCAGGGAGGTGAAGCAGGGCAGTGGACGTGAAGCAGGTGCAGTTGTGCGGAGGAGCTAAGCGAAGCACTTGCGCGCAGCAGTGTTTTGTAGCGGGACTTCCTGGTGGTGCAGCTTAGGAGTTGGGGCCAGGCAGCGCCGTTGGGTGCCAAATCGGTCGTGATAGCCCAGGTCTGTGGATCTGATCGCCGTACTAAACGTTCGATTGTACTCGATTTTTCAGCTCTGGGACCAGTTCTGTTATTGTTGGAGTTTAGTGTAATTCTGCTTCTTTGGAGTTCCTTCTACTTCTGTGAAAATTCTCGTCTGTGAAAATCTCTCCTTTGAAAATCTACTTCTGTGAAAATCTACTCTTTGAAATCTCTTCTGTGAAAATCTACTCTTTGAAATCTCTTCTGTGAAGTTCTCTCCTTTGGATATCTACTTCTGTGAAAATCTACTCTGTAGCTGTGTCTGTTCCCAATTCTGCCTAAATCTCCCACTGTTTCCACCTCCTCTGTATCAGTTTCGCTCTGTATCGAGTTCTACTCGAAATTTCCTCTATCCAGCACCACTCTTTCTCCGTTCCATCTCCAAATCCTATTCATCTCCATTTCTTTCCATCGCAACTCCGACCCCTCCATCCCTGTTCCATCCCTGTTCCGTTGCTTTGTCCACTCCAATTGGTCCCCCAATTGGTCCCCCAATTGGTTCTGCACCAAATGCTCTCTATTCTTCTATCCTACCTATTCTTCTACCTATTCTTCACTCCTGCAATTTTCAACCCTCCTATTATTGCTTCCGCTCCCTACCCCCTGCACTATCGCTCCCTTCACTCTAATCCCTTCTTTATCTTCTATTGTAGCCGATTTTCGTGTTTTATTGTGCCTTTGTGTCTGTTCCCGTCTGATCCTGGTGTTTCAACCTCACAACCTGTCACACGAATTTAAATAAAGAAACAATCACAATTTCACGCACCTCGCCAAGTTACCCGAGTTGCCCAAGCTCCACAAGATCTACAGTGGAAGATCCATCAGCCCACGGTTCCGGCCCAAACGATCCAAGATCGACGTTCAAGGCCGGCGGGCCGTTGGCCCAGGGTGCTCTGCTGGAAATCGCTGGTCCCTGGGGAAATGGGACCGCTGATTATGAGAATCAAGAGCTGCTCTGTGTTCTGCAGTTGCAGTTTTGGTGCCACTTCTGGTCCGCAACAGGTGTGGCACCTGCACACAGACCGCCGCACTAAACCACATCAATCGCAGGGTGGAGCCCATAAACTGCAGAAAATATCCCGAATCCTGGTCACGGGTTGCGGGCGAGATCCCACGATCTGGGCCGCACACGCCCCGTGCCAGGGCTTGCGTGTGGCCCCACCACGGAACAAAACAGGATGGCGGTGTGCGCACGACCGCCCTCCGCCAACGCTGCAGCGTGGGCTTGCGCTGCGGCGTGGCCTGCTGCTTCGGCCAATCAGAAGCCGAGCCGGGACTGGAGCCCCGGCGCCGCACACACCGAATGCGGCACTTCGCCTACCACCGACAACTTCTGCTGCTGCTGGAACCTGTAAACGCATGCGGGCGGCCGCCTTGCGGTAGGACCCCGAGCACCTGCGTCACGTGACCCCACTTCCACGCACTAACCGACACATGCGTCGTTCTTATGACGTCTTTCCTGCTGTCACATGCCTACCTTACGTCTCTCACAAATACCCTGAGCATCCGTAGGGTTCCAATTTGCTCGTTGCAGAAAGCCTAATCTTAACCAAGTCTACTTACAGTGCCGGTGTTGCGGTGGGATGAGCTTCCTCGCGTGTTCGGCGTCCTCAATTCTGCTCGGTGCTTGTGTCTCGGCTTCCTGTTGCACCAAACGGCCGCAGATGGTCCCAAATGGCCTCATCCCACGTTGGATCAGCCAACTTATGATTTTTCATGTTGGCCCATCACAGCTGTCTCATTATTTTGAAACTGCCCTATGGAAGTCTCTAACTAGTCTGTATAGATCGAAAAACCCTGACTATTATTCTGTAGATTAACACACTCGCAGAGTAATAGACTCTATGTACTGGTGTATCTAGAAGATCTTGGCAGGTGCAGATGTAGAACCTCTTTTCTACTTGTAGATCTATAGAACCTTTTCTACTTGTAGATCTATAGACCCTTTTCTACTGGTAGATCTAAACACTCTTTGCTGAGAATACATTTGATCTGTTCCACTTCTAGATCTATGGACTCTTGTCTACTTTTAGATGCATGAACTCTTTTCCACATGTTGATCTGTAGACTCTTCGTTGCATGTTGACTATTCACTCTTGCGGCCATTGACCCATAATCTTTCTAGAGCAGGTATCCAAACCCTGAGCAGTGAAAACCCCAAGACTTCTGATTCTTGGAGTCTGACACAATTCTCTGGTACCTTAATATTGTCACACCATATTATGTTTTCCTAGTAACCGTCTCTGTGAATTTTCTAAGGTCATAAAATCTACTCGCCGCAAGTTCGAAACCCTGTGTGTCCATTTTGGGCTATTCTTGCGTATTGTAGGTTTTGATTAATCATGAAACATCTAGATGTATTAAGGAGATCCTCCCAGATCCTACGTTAGGGACTGGAGACTCCCTGAAACACCCATAACTACTTCATGTTGTCGGTAGCTTCTTGTGGCTGTTGTTGTCAAGACTAAAGATCGTCTGTTTCCTGTAGTTTACTTCGTATCGGTACCATGGTAAAAATCAAGAAAAAAATCAATTAATAAAATAGTGAAATATTTGCACAACTGATAAAATTTCACAAAATTCTTAGAAAATGCAAATAATTACGGAAATAAAAAAACGGGGAGAAGTGTCAAAAGAAGCCATTTCAATTAACATTCACAAAATCTTGACCGAACCATAGTCTGGATCAATCTGGAAGCTCGACCTGATGTTTCATTCGGGATCTCTTGTCTTGTAGCTCAAGATCGCATACCAGTACCGAACAGTTGTGCCTTCAATTTTGTACCTTATGGTCTGCGCCATGGGAACTGTTGTAGAACCACTACAATTCATGTCCCTAACACTCCAAAGTAATTTACTGGTTGTGTTACATTTATCAAATGCCAAGGGCCAATTCCACAACTGCTCACCATAGACTGCGATTCCATAGGTCCACTTTCCACTTGCCCTAAAAGTTCACAAAACAATTTTGCACACGCTTCGGAACTAGAAACTCGTTATTCCAGACTTCCCTTCCGTATCCTCTGGCAGTTTCAACCCCTCTGCTTCTGTTCTGGGTGCAAAAGGGTGGTGCCTTCCCAGATCCACCGCACGTGACAACAGAACCGGATCACACTATATAATCGGGCGGCGCACGCCACCCATCACCACCAACGAGCCGTTCCAGCCAACGTCTATGACTCTTGATCCATTTGTGCTGCACGTGACTTTCTCCATCCTATCATGAAGTCAGTTCTTTCCATTCAGTCCCACGTAGCACACGGCTACGTAGGTGGCAAGGCGTCGATCTTTCCTCTCCAGACTCAAGACTGGGAAGTCGACAATATCAACACTGTTAACTTTTCCAACCACACCGGTTACGGCTCGTTCCAGGGCCAGCCAATAGACCCAGAAGAGCTCAAACAGATCCTAGATCAAATTCTTTACGGAAGCGGTTCCAGCTGGCTGAGCAGCTACAGAGCCATCGTCACCGGATACATTCCCAACGCTGGTCTTATTGAGATCATCCATGACTTCATCGGAGAGTTGAAGACAGGTTTTAGTGAGTCTAGTGCTGGCACTAGCGAGACTTCACAGGGTCCTACAGCCAGTAGGGTCGCTGGAATTCCCACTAATGGACCTCTCTACCTCCTTGATCCAGTTATGGGTGACAACAATTACCTCTACGTGGAGCAAAACTGCATAAACCAGAATAAGTTGGTTCTCTCTCGAAAACTCGTCGATATCATTACTCCCAACCAATTTGAGCTTGAGCTTCTTGTTGGCTACAAAATCGAGACACCAGAGCACTTGTTGCGTGCCATAGATCACCTCCATGTGGAATATGGTGTCACTTACGTGGTTATCACTTCGTTGGACGGAACATTATTCGGGGACTCTGAAGTCATAGGATGCGCCGTTTCCACATCGATTGGGCTTCAAAGAAGAGCAGTTCGGCTTTTCAAGGTGCCCATCATTAAGTCATACTTCACAGGTGTAGGGGACCTTTTTTCATCGCTCTTATTGGACAAGTTGGTGGTTTTATTGGACAAAAAAGCAGATGATGCTCTCGTGGTGGCTGTGAATCAGGTTCTCACTATCATGAGAAAGACACTCAAGTTGACCCATAGACTTGCGATGGACGAAGCATCCAAGGCAAACAAAGGAAAGATACAGGGCAAGATCAATGAGGGAAGCTCCATGAAGTATTTCGAGCTAAGAATTATACAAGCCAGAGAATATTACGGGTACGACGGAGAAGGTGAGTTTACGCCAAAGGAGCTTTATTGAGTAAGTTGGGTCAAGAATAAAATTATCGGAGCCCCCAAATTTCGTCATTGTGAGATCATGTTCCAAACAAAACTTCTAATTCGAAACACCAATACTATCATTTATTAGAAGCAGTAAACTATAGAGAGATTCAAATCTGATACATTCAATCCAGAAAATTCTCACCAGAATAGATTCGGAGTTTTGACGTCCTTAACATGTCCACTTTCATTTCTTACTCCTTTCCATAATAGGTTCAATCCTAGATTGCATGATTCTATGTGTGCGTCATTTTTTCATCAAAATTATTTAAATAGAATTTTCACAACGATAAGAATAATAACTTCCAAAAATCTAAGCCATAACTAATCATGGGTTCGCCTTCTTTTCATTTTGGAAGGAGGCTTACCAAACTCATACCCTTTGTGTCCTAAAGAACAACTCAAATTATAAATATTTTTGAAACTTTAAATTCATAGAATAAGCTCAATTCTTTGTATCAGCAGTAGTTCATTTTGTAATTGAGAACTCCGAAAAGGAAGCATATCATCCAACTAATTTCATATCTTCCACTGAACTTATGAAACGGACTTCTTTAAACTTGATTCAATAGTAATTTCGTAATCTTTAAAGAGCCTATGAGAATCTTTTATCAAGCGATTCACTACTTTGGACCAATCTCAATACTTAGATGAATTAAACTAAAATTATAAACTTTAACTGAAATTAATGAAATAAACTTAATTAGATGAATTCTATGATAAAATAGCCGATGTATTCTTTTAGCTTAAACAATATGAACATAGACACTGACTAAATCCAAAGGTAGATTGCAAAGAAAAAGAACGAAAATGTTTTCTCGATTTCTTGTTTTGATAGGTATCAGCATATAAAGTTGGTATTGATAATAATCCCATCTGTGATCAATGCATTCTGGTTCTCATCAACCAACCAACTAATTCTTTTGCTGAAACTTAAGGATTTGGTCAGCACTATCAACAATACTTTTTTCCATGCTAATAGTACCAAAAACTGGAAGATGATTTTTCCTGTAAGATAAAAGCTTCTTGGAAGAGCTGATATCGAGGCTACCATGTACGAGTTTTTCCAAGTCTGCCTCGGTTTGGCTTGAATTTCCCTTTGGCAAATTCAATTGCGGATAATGTTTGTTCAAAATGTTCAAAAACGCCTGCGCGTTGAAAGGACCAGAGCAGATAGTAATCTTTTTGCTGGCAGCTTCAGGGTTTTCATAGGCCAAAAGGTGAGCAATTGCAACATCTCTAATATCGATCCAGTAACCTTTAGACTCTGGGATTTCATCCCCTGGCTTCAACTTCATAACGTTGTTAAGTATCTCGGAACTTGTGTTCAACTTTGCCTTGACTTCAGAATCGAATGGTTGTGGTCCATATACGAACATAGGATGAAGAGAAACACCTTCGAATGTGGGTTTCTCTTCTTCAAAGAATTTCCAGAATTCTTTAACGGCTAGGACTTTAGACACAATATACCCCAAAACACTATTGGTCAAACCTTGTTCCCATGAGATTAGAGACCAACTTTCCTCATTGATGTACTCATCAGGAGGCAAAGATGGATCAACGTAGTGCGTTTCACCCTGGGTAGCGTAAGAGGAGGTGACAATGAACCTCTTGAGGTTTTTGGCATAGGTTTGGGCCAGAACCAAGGCATTTCTGGTACCAGACACAGCAGGAATATAGAGTTCTTTTTCGATGTTTTCGATGGCAGGGAAATAGAAGGGAGAAGCAACATGATAAAACACTTCCACCTGGGGGTTATTGATCAATGCTTGATTGTAAGCTCCTGGTGCGGCCATGTCTGGGACCACTTCATAGGAGAAGGCATCGGATTTTAAAAGACCCTTCAATTTAATGCCCTTTTCTTCACTTCTGACAGTTCCCACCACTTGGTAGCCTTGCTTGAGCAAAAGCTTGATGAGTTCCGAGGCAATGAAACCGGTGGCGCCTGTAACAAGAGCGACAGGCATGTTGAATCAGTTGTGTGGGAATTGAGTCAGGTTTGTTGGAAACGAGTCCTTTGATTCTAGTTTCTTTGTGAGAGAAAACCTTGGCGAATGAACTTTATCTGGTGAGAAAAGGAAGATCAATCTTTGCCTTGAACCCTGAACCCTGTTGCTATGGGGAAGATCTAATTAGTAATAATTGACGAATCAACTGCAAAACTCTCGCCATATGTCGTGTAATTAAGTTGCGGAAATACTCTATGCAGGGTTGTCATGATGTACCGAGATATAGGGGAAGAAGTATCTTTAGCGGCGTGTACTTACGAAGGGTTTTGCTGTAGTGAGAGGTTGACATTTTTGCATGTTGGAATGCCACACTTGACACATTGCAGGTTTCTGGCACATGGAGCACTGAGGAGAAATCTGTATCAGGTGAACGGCTTGCAATTGATGGAGTGATATAGATTGAGAAATAGGTCTGATTGAGGTCTGATTGAATGGATAAAGTTAAGATTGTCCCAGTTAATAAAAATAATTCACACCGAGTTATCTGGTGGTATCTAGGGAGGGAAGGAAATTGAGTATAATCGAACACTCCTTCAAAATATCAAGCATGGTCCGCCAAAAGTGATGCAATAAATTCCAAAAAAATCCACACAATTCAGCACCACGTGAAGAATGGAGGTTTGCTATCAACTTTCTCCACCCTTTCTATGATAACTTTTCTGTTTTCTCCCTGGTTTCCTCTTTCCTCTTCAGTGCAATTTACATTATAGTCATACCCATTGACCATTCCTGATTCATTGTCTTCCAAAATTCTTCCCAATGAAGCAGACCTTTGAAGCCTTCTCAGGGCAGGAGAATTCGGTGCGGTCGGAGCAGATGGTGATCCATGAATTTTCGCTCCAAATTGATACTGCCTTTGATTTTTTTGACCGCGACCATTTCCATGAGCTTGTCTTTGCTGCTCCTCTTCTGGAGTAGTTCTTGGGGATAATTGGTTTTTCTCCGGAGAGGTATCTGGATCATTTCTTTGATTTTCCACCCGAGAACCCTCATTTATAGCTCTATAATTACTGAAACCCAATTCATAAATACTGGATTCCATGGCGTTCATTATGCTAGCATCGTTCAACAGACGTGGAATGTACATCACATCATCCCAAATGAGAATATTATCACTTCTAGTAAGCTCTAAAGGTCCAGCATGACTCAATTTCAAAGCTTCAACGACGTTGAAAGCTTGGCCCTTCAAAACTGCCAACTGCTTCAACCACATTCTTTCCTTAAAATCGTTATCCATCTCGAAGACCAGCTTTAATTTGACAACGGTTTGTTCCCACCAAAATTCCGATGTTAGAAGTGGTAGGTAATGGTTACGGGTCTCAATTGTGAAAGGTTGGCCAATGACACTCAATGGAAGAAATAACCAGCCAAATGGAAACGATCTCCATTCATCTGGTCTTTTCCACGGAAATGCAAGTCCTGAATCTATGGCTCCAATCTTCACTACCGGTTTCATAGTACGATGAGTTTCACCCAAAAAAGTTGTCTTCCAAACAATTTTAATCATCCAATTATCTAAACCTCGATCAGTGTTTCTCATAATGTAATCTAGAATCACTAACTTTTCAAGTTCTTGTCGAAACTGATACATAGACTCCACAGACCATACGAATCTCGAATTCAAATACGATTCATGTACTTCATCACCGTGCTCAACCATTATTTCCAGAGATTCAACCAAACTGTCCTCCAGTGGTATGGGAAATAACCTGAACCATTGTTCAGCCTCGGTGTACCCGTTTAAAAACATTTGGAAAGATCCGACTTTTGGAGGTAATTTGGATCTGTCCCAAAAATTGTAGAAGAATGCATCTGACAGAAGCCGGATTATATCCGTGTAGGGCACAATATACGATAAAAGCTGTCTGTCCAAGACACATGCCGCAGCCTCACTGATGTAACCCAAATTTGGTATCAAACATGATCTTCCAAAGAAGCATGGGAAAAAGGTCCGATGTAACCATTTAGTCCATTTTGGAGACAAGGGACCATATGGCTCTTCATCCTTAGGTTTGAAAATCCCAGCTTTATATGAGGTTTGAATATTCGCATCAATGGATCTCTTGGAATAAATAAAATAGCTTCCTGAAGAGCCTTGTGAAATACGTTCTGGCACAAGCTCCTTGGTCTGAATGTGATGTGTGATATCTTGAACTAAAGACTCGAATGTTACTTTTGTAACGAAATTCGAAGGATAGATGAATCCCATGACTCTTGCTTCATTTTGATCCTCAAGGTATGCACCATTTTCGATGTTTTGAATCTGCTTCCAGTGTGAATGAAGCAGATGCTCGTCTGTAACTGGAGGTAGTGATTTTAGAGGCTTGAAAACGGAATATTCAATCACATATTCATTCTCAACTTCAACGGGTTTTTTCTTTCTTTTTGCCATAGGCGAGTATGCCCACTTTGCGGCTGGAATGATATAGTTTTGAGTGAATCTGTTGATGTTTGAAGGGACCAAGCTCGGTCTCCGCGTTGAAGGCTGAGACTTGCTGAGTAAAGGAGTGGTCAGACTGGCTTCATGAGAGGGGTCCTCGTCATGGTGAAGTAATGAGGTATTCTCTTCCCTTTCAGAAATTTTGGAAGCTCTACCGGGTTTTCTGTGCTCAAGAAAGGGCCAACTTGCTGATAATAATGGTGCTATGGATTGGTCTGAAGAGTTCGAAGCAAATCTCTCCAAATGAGGTGGATTTTCTGGCGTGAAAGGGCCCATATTAGTCGATTGCTCGGGGTCTTTCGGCAGCCCAGGATCAGTGATTGCCATTCCATTTTCACCATGAAATCTCAGAGGGAGAATATGTTCCACCAGATCTGGCATTGAAGTTGCAGTGGTATCGGAATTTACGCCATGGGGATCCATGGTGGTGTCGTTTATTGTAAGATTAGGCCCTGAGATATTATAGCGCGTGATAAGGAGTCATGTGATGCACAGTCAAGAGAGTTATTGACTAAACAACAACTACAGACAAGACAATAAACACGAGAAACTTTCTCTTGAATTACTCAAATGTGTGGAATTTAAACTAAGAATGCATTTTTGTGACTCTTTTATACGTTTCTCATCACCAAAATAGCTGCCAAAGTCGTGAGGTTGAACGGAAGCAAGAGTTCATAATAGACATTTTATAGGAGCCTATCGAGACATCTTGCTCAAGGGAAATCTCTTTAGTCATAGGCCAATTCACTATCTCCACTATGAATTCATCTTTCTTGTCTCTACAAGCAGTCTCTTGAGTTTATAAAGCAAAGTATGTCTACCAGATTTGCAACTTTCTTGCCCTTTAAAGGCACCTGGCCGGTGATATTGGCACTCCACTCACTACAGTTTGCCCCATTTTTCCCACAGGTTCTGGTCAGCACAGTATAATTTTGGGCAAACCAACGAAGTTTGATCCGTCTCAGCTCATGGTCCATGGGTTGACATGGGTAGAGACCAGAAGATTTGATTTTCTCAGTAACCTTGTATTTGGCAGGCCTAAGAATTTTCTTAAGCACCTTGAATGGAATCTCCCCATCGTAAGTCCAGGAATCGTTCCATTTGGAGCCCTTCAGCTTTGAGTCAAACGAACCGTAGCCTTTCATACACTGGGACGCATTGCGCAAATCAGACCAGTCAGATACTTCGTGAATCATTATGGTTTGTGTACTTTGGTCTCCGTGTTTTTGCCAGAAGAAGGCCCACGCAGGATATGGTGATCCGGACACGATGGTGGGAGTGTCGAAATGTTGGTACGATTTATGTTTGGGGGTGTCTTCTCCGCCGGGACTGGGGTACATGGGGT